>JAFVLL020025629.1:0-38770 GCA_021397915.2 Tor tambroides | reverse complement strand
ATCCCATCAAGGACCATGCAATTTACTTACATACACACGCGTAACTTCATCATGCAACATAGATTAAAGGATTTATGAATAATCTGAAGGAGCCATAAAGAATATCATGTATACTCTCATACAGCCAAACTACTATGGGGAAAAGATCCTTTCTGCACCAGAAGAGTGCGCTGTTTACCAAACTTTGGTTAGCACTTTATTTATGTCCATTGATCCAGAGCTGTTCAGTGTCCAAACAACCACTAGATTAATCTAGAGAGGTCAGTGGATCAGAGGTGAAGCCCTCAGCCATGATGACCCTTCAGCAAGGCTGCTGATTCGGGCTAACTCGTTAATCAGGTTACCTACCCCAAATCCTGTTTGAGGCGGCTGTTGGGTGTAACAAGTGGATTGTGCCCGACACGTTTGTAAGTCTACGTGCTTAAGACGAAAGAGCAGGCATTAGCTACAACAACCATACACTGTGGAGTGGCGATACCATTTAAATTCTCTTTTGATCTGAAACCAAGCATTAACAAGGCTAATATTCAATATTAATACCAGTAACGGTAAGCTTCTCAGGTAAATTCTTATTTATTTTTATTTTTTTTGCCCACTCTTGGGACAAAATAAGCAATTGTGGCCTTTAACCTTAACAAACTCTACCTATTTTTTGTTTGTTTTATTTCAGTCGCCTTAGACCTTTTTTAATAAGATTAATTTATTCACCAAGTGAAGATGTCCAGATAAAGACATCTGCTGGTCATGTGATCTCGGCTGAACATAGCAGCTCCCCATGAGGTGACCTCCTCCATGCAAAATAAATCTGCTTTTATTAGAATACTTATGTCTGAAGCATTCATCTCTTTGGAGTGTACAGGATTTTCAAAAGTATACAGACTTTTTGTGTAAAACACTGTAAGCAGACTACGCACCTTAAAAAAATGATCAGCCCAATAACTCGGTCGTTATTTATTGGCGCGAACTTAATTTCTGTCTCTGTCATTAGCTATTACAATCATCTCTATTTTAGACAATGAATTCATTTTAAAATGCATGAAGACAACATTATGAATTCAAGAAGTGAGTTTTATTCATCACAAACATACTGTTCAAGAATTCACACAGGATTTGTACCGGTCCCAAACCAATGGGACATTACATGAATTCAGTGAATGAAATATGTTTCATTTAAAATTCCAGCTGTCTCCAAAACAACCACAAACTCCACAGAAACTAAAATGAGTGAAAAACATCTGAACTCAGCTTCCAAAAAATCTTGCTCAAGAGTTACAAACAAAATAAAAAAAAGAAGAGAGAACTAGGAGCAGAATATCACTGGAATTGGAGAAAATGCTCTTTTGGCAGTCAGTATTTGGTACAGCTCTCCCTGCTTTTTTTTTTTTTTTTTTCAAACCACAAAATTTTTCATTTTCTGCTTCCCTCACAGTACTCTAGTGACATATGCAGGGATACTGGGCTGTGACCTGTAATGTAGGCTACCTCGCTTTCTAACTTACTATTATATATCGCATATGTCTAGTGAAACTATGAATTTCCAATTCCATCTGCTGAATTAACACTAGTGCTCTGTCCTCCTGAAACATTATTTCATTCTACATTTAGGCACTAATACATAATAGAATATCTACGTCAATGAAAAAAAAATCCCCAAATCAATGCACAACAACAGGTCTATTTACAAAAAAATATTTAATATTAGATATGTGTGACCAAAACAGTGTGCGTAGAACATTATCATTCCTCTCAAACACCATATTGACCTGGTTTAAGAGCGATGAATTGGATGTGAATTAGAAAAGTTCTTCTGCATATTCCAATTAACTGCTACAGCATTTAATGATTGAAAACTGCATTATTGTCACCGTCTACAGAGGAAGGCACTTAAGAGGAATGATTTATGATTATCTTCAGAAGTCTGCTGAAGTTTTCTGAGAACATGGCAGAATTAAAAAAAATGGTTTTACTCATAAAATATTATCAATAGCATTTAGGTTTAGCAGACTGTACTCTTTAACGTCTTCAAAAGTATGTGTGAATAGTCCAAATTTATCCATAATAATTCCTATGGAAGATAATGTAAGTTTACATGGTTCCAGGTTGTTGTTAAGGCAGATCCCCTCTCTACCATGACCAGTTAGTTTTTCCATGGAAAGAGTGTCATATTTGCCTCATTCTACGTTTGGTTAAACCAGAAACTTCTTTTGCACAGTGTAGCTCACAGTGGATCTATATACAACCAGTACAATTAGCCAACAAACAAACCCTGTTATGTTAAAAAGTAACATGGAGAGTGTTTCTCGCTCAAATAAGAAAAAGAAAAGATGTAGAGCGAGAGAAAGAGAAGAAGAAAAAATAATAAACAAAATAAACAACCTAGACAGTATATTCACTATATACAAGATAAACAGCTAGAATAGAAGGACACTTAAAATCAAGGATACGCAGCACTGGTCTTTCGAAATATTCTCCAGCTTTTTTGCTGGTGTTTTTCTGAAGATACTCACTGTCTAAGACTATCTACAAACATGAACATGGAACGTCCTTTCACTATTAACATGAAATCCCAGCAGTATAGTAAGTACATAAGACCTTTGATTGAAGCCGGTGTTGCTGGATATACAATTGAAAGGATTTGAATCTGAATGGAAAACAAAACATCCACACATCGAGTGGTCAGGTACATTATTTGTTTGTTGAATGACTAAAACAGAGGTGGTGGAAATGGTTTCTTTCACAACCAAATGAAAAAAAAAGGACTGGCTTCTAGGTTAGTATTTTACAAATATTTAAAAAAGTAAAACTTTTTTTTCTGTAGGCATTTTAAAATATATTCCATCAAAAATAGTCTGACAAATTTACCTAGTACAAAATAAATGTTTTAAAAATGACAGAAGAGTTCGAGGAAAACGTTTTCTTGCTGTATATCGGGTTCTAATTTTAGTAAAAAGGGGCTGTAAAAGTTGAATTAAAGAAACAAGTAACACCAAGTATCTTTAAACAGTGATCAGACATGATTATTTGTCACCTTTGGCAAATACAAATTGTGTTGTCGCAGACGTGCCGTAAAGCGAGGCACGTGCAATGGCAGCTCCGACGTCGATGTCCTCATTTGGGGATTTGTGTCTGCGAGGTATAACAGCGCCAATAACTTTCAACGTAATTCCGCATCTCTTCCATCACCCGTCTTCCTCCTCTCAGATGACAAACGAGGATTTGTGTCGGAAATCCCCCTGAAAGAGAGAAGATTGAGTAAAGGAGGTTTAACTGGTTCCCTGTCTTAAACTGCTAGACTTTCCAGGAGATTCTTAAGCTCTTAGAAGCCTTAATAAAAAAAATAACATCTCTTTATTTTCCCATACCTCTTCCTCTGTTCTGACATAGTCCACTCCATCTCCTTTTGCTGGAGCTTTGTAACTGAGGAGAAAAAATAGAAATGGTCAGTTTTACATCTGCAAAACATTTTAAGCCAAGTCATCAGAACAGACTACATGTGATGTTAAGACTGAGCTGGAAACATTCAGGAGCTCCTTGGGTGATGAAATGGAAAAAAGCCATAAAACGGTGAGTCAAAACTGCTGTGGGACAGAGTGTGACTCAGACGGAAGTGGCTGTCAAAGTCGTGTGCTTACTTGTTTCCCGGCTGCTTCTGGCTGGTGAAGTAGCCTCGTTTATAGGCACAGAAGATGCCCACTGTTATACACAGAAGGACCGTCACCACAACCACCACGCCAAGGATGATTCCAGCAATGTTGATGTCATCTACAAAAAAAAAAGACAAAGCGTGAGATCATGGCTTTGGGGGGTGTCCTTATCACATGTGAAAAGGCGATCAAAATACGTACAAACTTCCATCATCTGCGGTCCACATTCGGAGAACCCAGCCTCATTCCTGGCTCTGCAGTAGTATTCTCCAGCGTCCTCCTTCCTGACCGCACTGAATTTCTGAAGATCATAAATTACAGTGGTTTAAATTGACAAATCATTTGACATAATATTTTGGCTCAGTAAGATAAAAAAAAAGGATTAAAAAAATTTATAAAAAATTACAATGCTATAACAGTTTTTCAAATAATAATTTGTAATTGTAACTGAAATTGTAACAATAATTACAGTTCCCTTTATCTTTTTATTCAAAATGTGCATTTTAAACATTATGTGCATTTTTAAATAAATTAAAATAATTTAATAATGGCTTAAATACGACAAGAAAAAAACACTGCAAGATATTAACAATGAACTAACAATGTTTCTGTGGACAACTTTTTCGGTAACACTTTAGTATAAGGACCAATTCTTGCTATTAACTAGTTGCTTAAACTAGTTGATTTTCTGCATGATCATATTCTATATCCCTAATCCTACTCAATAATTAAACTTAACAACTACCTTACTAACTATGAATAAACAGCAAATTAGGAGTTTATTGAGGAAAAAGTCATTGTTAATGGTTTGTTAATAGTGAGAACTGGACCTTAAAATAAAGTGTGACCACTTTTTGTTTTAATTAATATACTAAGGGCCAGTTTTAGTAAACAGGGCAAATTAGCGTTAGAGCGCAATTCCATAAAAGCGCTGATGGAAGGGGAAAATTCTGCGTGTGATTTACTGACAATGTGCACATTAATGAACACAGATGCAGCCAGATCATTTCTATATTGACCCGCGCAATCTACCAAGAGCAGCACAAATTACCGCCTGCTTTAAGACATGTTTTTTTGTGGCGTCAAATAATGATGCAAATACTAGTAATTTGACGAGCGCAAACGTTAGCAAATCGCGTTGCGTGATTCATTTTAATACTCTCCTACCATAAATTTTGCATCTGAAAGGGAAAGTCCTACAAATGCATATTCAATAAGGTCAGGTGCAAAAAATAGCTGTGTCCACACCTTTTCAGCGCTAATTCTTCAATGCGCGTCTTTAGTAAATCCTGACAGTACTGTTTTAACACCAAAAGACAGTTTGCGCTGGCCCTAAATGTTTAAATATTTGGTTTATTTTTGCAACTCTTGCATCAACTAAAAATGTTTTTAGTCACATAAAATTCTATGCCAAAACTGATTAAAATGAACAAATATGACATGATGAAATATTAACTAAATCTAAAGGAACTTCTAATAAAAAAATTGAACCCTGCGTATGCGTATGTTATATAAGTAAGGCAGAGGTGTTGAACGAGGCTCTTGTAGATCTTAAAGGACACACAGTAAACTTTTCAGAGGTTGTCTCCTCAGGGGGAAGAGGCTGTACTGCAGCGCAGTCAGACTTTAAAAAGTGGTGTGAAGGTTGACAAGGGCACAGAGTACAAATGGCGGAGAATGGCACTCTGGAATGTGCAAATGAGGGCAGCAGATTCCCTTCATGGCTGAGCCCATCGCACATCAACTGGCTCCCCAAAAATATCCCTACGCCTACCCCATCGCCTCTTTTTCCGAACTCACCAGAGTGCCCATCTCTCCGCTCAGGGTGTAAGAGGAGTTGAAGAACTTTGGGCTGCTCTTGGGATCCTCTGGGATTTCCTCCTTGTTGCGGAACCACTGGTACTGGGACTTCGGGTAGCCCTCACCCTCCAAGCAATGCAGCTCTGCTGGTTTGCCTACCGGGACGGACTTGGGTACAGAGCATCTGGGCACGACGGGCTTGACTGCATGGCACACAAGAGAAAGCATCCTCACACACATGCACCTTAGTGACTCCAACTGCAAGCATCCTGGCCAACTGAACATGCTGCTCTTTCCCCTTTTAGACCCCTGATTAAACTCAGATGCAGTTTCAGAGGTTTCCTCATATAGCCCTGAACACGCCCTGTAGAGTTAGAGCTGCAAGCATCCTCAAATGTGCGCCAAGGGTGGGTGCGCTGGCCCGCCGCTCCGTCTCATGTTACATCATAGCAGTTGGGAAGTACTAACAATGCTGTGTCTACAACAAATTCAAAATTCCTCTCAGAAGTATGTATACTAAATACTCGCTTTTAGGCTGGTGAACACTTAGTGGACTGAGCAATCAATTGATGTAGAATTATTTGAGTGGAACCCTCACCTCTTACAGTGAGTGATATCAAAATCTCATCAAAGGATTTCTGGTCATTTGGGGCAGTGACTTCACAGCGGTAATCAGCAGTGTCGGCTCTTGTTGCGTTGAGAATGACTAAGGATGCAGGTTCACGAATTTTCGCTCTCTTTTCCAAGTCACCTGGAAAAAATTAAAACAAGTGAGAAGATTCATAGCTGGTTGAAACAGGTGGATCAAAAGCTGCTCCCATTGATACAAAGCAGTGTTTGTAAAAAGTGGAACTTTAATTATAATCCACAAGTCCAAATCCTTATTAAACACTGATAGAATGTGAAAAAACTCAATAGGATTCGAATTTATTAACATTAGCTGAATAAACTAAACAGAATGAACACTTTATAATAAGTTTCAATTTTAGAAAAGTAAACGTTAAACAGTTAATGCAATAGCTAACTTGAACTAATAATAAACAATCAATTAAAAACATTAATTTAATTTAGGTTAATGTTAACTAACTAATAAGCTAACTAATGTAAACTAAGCTAAGTAATATATAATATTAATAATTTATAATATAAAAAAATACTACATTATTCACTGCTCATAATTTTTAACCCTAATTGTTAAAAATATATTATTTTATAAGTACAAATTAACATTAACTTAAAAATAATAAACACTGTAAAGGTATTGTTCATTCAAGTTAAATATTGCATTAACTGTTATGCTGTTAGTATAAATGTTAACAAACTGAAATGTATTATGTTAAGTTGTACCATATTTTTTATGACAATCTGGGTAAATGTATAAAATATATTATTGTTTATTGGCCTATTATAGAAATGTTAATTTATATTTCATTGAAATGTTAAAAAAATGTTTTGGCATACACTTCAGTTCAAAATTTTATTTTATTTTTTTAAGAAATTAATACTTTTATCCAGCAAGGAGGTATTAAATTGATCAAAAGTGACAGTAAAAACATTTTTTAATGTTACAAAAAAATTATATTTCAAATAAATGCTGTTCTTTTGAACTTTCTATTCATCAAAGAATTCCAGAAAAAAAGATCCCACTGTTTCCACAAAGATATTAAACAGCACAACCGTTTTCAACTATTAATAATATTAAGAAATGTTTCTTGAACGCCAAATCAGCATATTACAATGATTTCTGAAGGATCATGTGACACTAAAGACTGGAGTAATGATGCTGAAAATTCAGCTTTTGCCATAACAAGAATAAATATATTAAAACAGAAAACAATTAGTTAAAAAGTTATTTTAAAATGTAATAACATTTGACATTACTGTTTTTACTGTACTTTTGATCAGATAAGTGCACCAGAGATTTTAAAAATCTTACCGACCCCAAATCTTTGAATAGTGGTTTATGTAGAAATGAACATTAACCAACATTATTAAATGCTGTAGAAAATTATTATTTCATGTTAGCAACTTTAACCTTATTATAAACTATTACTCAATGTGTTGTACAGCACAGTCTTCAGCAGAGTGTTGTATAGCTTACCTGCTATTTCATTTTCAAAAAATACATAACTGGGTTCTCCTTTCTTAATCTTCTTCCATTCTATTCTGGGATTAGTAGTGGAGATTGACTCTATCATGCAGGACAGCTCGATCGCTGTATGGGGAGAGAAAACGAAAGAGCTCGTGAGCAGTTCCAATGGCCTGTTTAATGTCAGAATCAGCAGCTAACGACTGCTGGAGAGCAAATTACTCAGCCTTACATTCAAACTCATTGACCCATGGTTTAGCATTCGTCGTCTTGAGGATGACTGCCAAGGTGCAGATGTAGCCTGCAACGAGAAGACAGAGACAAACATCAGTTTTATGTTGAATTAACAACTTGGCATTTGGGGAGGGTGTCGTTACGGCCTAAACCACACGTGATATTGGTACCAATGTACTTCTCTAAAGATTTCTGAAACTCAATTAACAGTCGAGCCCAGCGGCCAAACCCTCTGCCCTGACAGCACACATTCTTCGCATCACTGTGAGCTGTGAACGGACAGCCATTTTTAGTTTCATTCTCACAACAAACATCACTGATGTAAAAGCGTCCCACCGCAAATAATTGTGTAGACTGACAAGCAGTCTCCGTTCTGTTATGAATAACAGCTGACTGCTTTAAAGTGAAGGCCAGGGCGCTCGCTAAGTTCATGTAGTTGCTAATAAACATGCTAAATCAAAAGGTCACTTTGGAGTTCCATTTAATTTTGAAATTTTGTGTCTATCGTTTTGTTAACATCAGAAAATCATTTAAATTTCATAGATGCAGTAACAGTGGTTTTGAGGAAGAAAAACCCTTGCTATATTTGCATAGAACGTGACCTATAAACCTCATCACTTTCTCTACCACTTTAAAAGGTTAAAGGTTAACTCCCTATGAAAAGCTGGTTGGTTAAACGCATTTTAAGCACTACCATGGATAAGCAACTGAATGCCACTCAAACAACTACTGGTATAAGGTAATTTTGTGCCATATAAATATCAAAAACATTGTTTTTTATGAAAGAGCATATATTCAGGGCACTGAAATTTTAATGGCCATCTGATTGCTAGGGATAATTTTTATGAATCTTTGATGATTGTATTTTGGGCCAAGGCTCTTGAGAATTCATCTATCTAACACAGAACAAGGCTAGCAATACAACAGATGTAGCAGCAAATCTGACTGAAAAACCACATCAGTATGATGCAGTAACAAGTGTGGTAAAAAAGTGAGAATCAGAAACATCCATGTTTTTTTCTTTTTGTTCCTGAATACCATTATTAAATTACACAACATAACTGTGTTCTGAATATGCGTTTTTATGTACACATTGACATAGGAGCAACCAGAGAGTAAACAGACTGATGTAATTCTCAAAAATCAAAAATATACATCATAATAACAATTCTCAAAAAATTTCGAACAAGTCACAAATGAAAAATGACTTGGTTGAACTTAGTAATGGCTCTGTGTGAGTGAGTGAGTTTGAGGCTGTTTCATGAGTCTTTTTGGCCAAATCATTGAAAAGAAACGATTCATAAGAGTCATTTGAGTGTGAATTAGTGCTGTCAAACGATTAATCGCATCCAAAATAAAAGTTTTTGTTTACATAATATATGTGTGTGTACTGCGTATATTTATTATGTATATTTAAATATGTATATATAAATACATGTTATATACATAACATATACTATTATGGTATTAATTCATATTTTGATTTATTTTATTTTTATATTTTCATTTGAATATTTTAGTAATTTTGTTAAGTTAAAACAATGTTTACTCTGATGAAATCAGGATATGGACACACAAAGAAAGTTTTCCTGACTAGATTTTGAATAACTGTCACACATTTTTAGCTGTATTTGTGACCACTGTAGTGACAGACTGGGTCCCTGCATAGACTGAAAATTTAAAACAATGCTGTCTATTGTGTACAAATTTTAGTCTTCACAATTTCCTTTAGCCACAGAGATTAATTAGGCATGACTAAATATTAGTTTTTAATTCAGAACTTATAAGAAGAGGTGCTGATCAGTGCACTGATGTAATGGGAAAGGATGCAGGATGTGCAATGATACAGGATGATGCAACAACACATACACACTTCACACACAAACATCCACACATGCTTACATCCTCTTTTACAATCACTTCCAGCCATATGGAGGACACAAAGGCCACTGGCCACTCTAGACTGCCAGGAAGTGGTGACGATGTCTCCCGTCTCCTTTTTCTGCCTGCCACATCCTGTCCTATCATATCATCAAATAAGAGGCTGGTGCTCAGCTCTACCACAACCATAGCTTGTGTCAGTAACGGTCGCCTCTGTACACCTCACTCTGTCCTGTCGGGTAAAGTCTCTGTGGTCTGATGCCATTTGAGGAATAATTGAGCCCTCAAACAAGGCAGGTGCTCTATGACCTACATATCCTGACCTCTCTCTTCCTGTTTGGAGAGCACAGCTGGATGAGATGTGACAATCCTAGCCAAGCTTTAATCTTCCACTTCTTCCTTTAGAAGCATAACTGTTGGTTCTCTTCAGTAATCTTAGTGTAATGCCCCGGTAAAATCCTAGGCATTACAGAACTGAATAATATAATAGCGAGAGAGAGAGCTTCCTGACTTCCATATCTACGTAATGCATCTGTGTAATGCATCTGTGCATCTGTGTAATGCATCTGTGCATCTGTGTAATGCATCTGTGCTGTTAAACTCAATCGATAGCATTTGTGACACAATGTTGATAAGCACAAAATTTGATAAGCACAATAATTTACTTATAATGAAAGTGAATAGGGCTGTAAACAATAGTATAGCCATAAGACGTAAAAAATATGCATTTTAATATATATATATATATATATATATATATATATATATATATATATATATATATACAGTATATACACACACACACACACACACAGCCGTTCAAAAATTCGGGATCAGCAAGGTTTTTAAAGTTGTTTTTTTTTAAGTTTCTCATGCTCATCAAGGCTGTATCTATTTGATCAAAAATACAGAAAAAGAACTGTAATTTTGTAAAATATTATTGCAATTTAAAATAACAGTTATCTATTTTAATATACTTTAAAATATAATTTATTCATGTGAAGCAAAGCTGAATTTTCAGCATCATTACTCCAGTCTTTAGTGTCACATGATCCTTCAGAAATCATTCTAATATGCTGATTTTTAATCAATGTTGGTAACATTTGTGCTGCTTAATATTTTTGGGGCCTGCTATACTTTTTTCAGGATTCTTTGATAAATAAAAAGTTAAAAAGAACAGTGTTTATTAAAAAAATACTTTTAAGAAAGTAATACTTTTATTCAGTAAGGATGTGTTAAATGCATAAAAAGTGATAGTAAAGACTTATATGCTAGAAAAGATTTCTATTTTGAATAAATGCTCTTCTCTTTAACTTTTTATTCTTCAAAGAATCAAATAAAAAGGTATCACAGGTTCCAAAAAAATATTAAGCAGCACAGCTGTTTCCAGCGCTGATTATAAATCAGCATATTATGTTTTCTGAAGGATGAAGGGGTTTTCAGTGTCACATGATCCTTTAGAAATCATTCTAATATGCTGATTTTGAAATAGAAATCTTTTGTAACATTATAAAAGTCTTTACAGTCACTTTTGATAAATTTAAGGCATCCTTGATAAATAAAAGTATTAATTTCATTTGGAAAAAAAAATCTTACTGAAAGATATCCCCAAAATTATGAGCAATAGTGCTAGTGCTTTTAAAAAAATTATAAGCTTCACATTTCTGCTCTTAAATAATCCCTATTTTTTCTCTTTTTTGTAAAGAAAAGTAGGGAAAAGTTCAAATTTATTTTTTGAAGTAATCAAAATCAAACCGCACGAATGGACCACCTTGGAATTAAACTGCACAATGGTGAAAAAGGTCAACAAAGTGGTCGCCTTATTCGAGGAGGCCATTTTCTAATCCTGGCATCGACACCTAACATAGCATGACGGTCTATGGAGAAACATTACACCACAGAGAAATGAGTTATACGGCCAGAACCATGGGGCTGTTTGGACAGCCTCCACAGCGCAGCGTTTAAACTCCACCACACCCTGCATCGTGATCTGCGACCGGCGTGCAGAAAAGCCCAAACACATTCTGCTCCGATGCAGCCTGTCAGAGAGCATTCAACACATGTGGTTCACTCAGCAATGCATGAAGTGGATAATATTCCTTGTTATTTTTAAACCGCAGCATTGATTCATTTTGCTGGGGGGAGGAGGGGAGGCTGTTTACTGGCTGAGAAAGAGATGCCCAAAGAGCCATTCATTACACATCCCCGGTCTACTTCACTGGGATTTGATTGGATGTGTGCTTCCTATAAGTTGATCAATCCAACTGGAATAGATTCTAAAGCTGGAGGAGCGATATCACATGGAGAGTCGAACTTGGGCTCTGCCCCCGCAGCTCTGCATGTTTGTAGCCCTGAACAATTCATGATGTGCAAGAGGTCACAAATCCTCCTCCACTGACACATGGATAACTGTACAGTAATATTCCCAGTGTGACTTTGCTGAGGAGTGTGTTTCTTACACTACACCCTGCGAGCCTGTACGAACACTTGTGTAGATGCATGGTATAAATTTGAGTGTTGGATTTCTAAACCATTGAGAAATAACAAAGGAGACAATGTGTTTTAAATTCACATTTCGTCTCATGGGCATTTTGGCATTTGTTTTTTTTTATGCTGACAGGAGGAATTAAGTCTCTGTTTTGAAGTCTATTGGGCTATCTACCCCCTACATAGGCAGCTGCTTTCTAAGGGAGCATCTTAATGGACATAGAGTCTCATAGTGACTGATATGCAACACTTTACATAAGCAGCAACTCCATATTCAGACAAATCCTGGGTAAAACGGTGTTATATTTATAATCAAAATTTCATCTGCCATCTTGGATTATTATTATTTTTTCCACTGAGCCTATTGCAGAGCACTATGGGGTGGCATTTTCGATTAAAAGAATACATATGATGCCCAAATATTTCAAAGTAGCATAAACTGTTTGTAATTAAGCACTATATATATATATATATATATATATATATATATATATATATATATATATAATCTTTAAAAGGAACGACCTAAAAATTATCCAGTTTATTTTAAATGCGAACTTTCATAATATTACATTACTAGTCAATATTACACGAAAAATACTTCAAATAAACAAACAGATGAACAAAAATACATTTGTTAATCAAAGGAAAGGAAAGGAAAGAGTCACTTTACTCCAAGCAAAAATATTAATGCCCACTGTATTCCAATATTCTCTAATTAGCATACATTTACAAGGGGAAAAATCCCATTTGAAGAAGCATTTCTGTTGAGATAAGGTTCCTTGTGAAGCCAGCCACCTCAGTACTTGACATGGCAGTGTTAAACCCCCTCTACAAATAATCTCCTGCGTAGGACATCCCACCTGCTCCAGGGAAGGTAGCTTAGCTGACCTCTCAGAACTCGTGAAAACAACGGCATCAACAAAAGTGTCGAGGTTTAAGCTTTGAGTCAGTAATGGTGGTATTTTTACAGCTGTGGATGGCTCTTACTCTCCTGACGCTGCCCAAACGAATGACCTCAACGGTCTACATTTTTATCTCCTTTATTTACACATTTAGGTTTTATTTGCATGGGTGTTAAAGGGCAGAAAGGTTCAACAAAGACTCTTTTACATAAGCACATAAGATTACAAAGAGAAAATGTTCATTTTTAAAGGTCTGAAGTTGAATATTCAGTCGCTTACAGTCTGAAAACTCCTAAGTTTCTGGAGAAATGACAGTTATGACCTCTTTCTCTGCCCTCAGACTCATCTGCTTCATCCAATCTCAGGACAAGACATCTAATAATGAAAGCTGAGAGGAAGATACCTCAGGAAGCTAGACACAGTCATTACATCGGCTGTACATCTTGTTCATTTCTATGCATCCTCATGTTGGATCTATCTGTATTCTCTGGTTTTTATTCAATTAAGAAAAATGATTCTGTTACGCAACATATTCCCAAAGTCCCATTACTCTAAATGTTGTGAACTGCTAGATTTCTTTCATGGAAGAAATGGGTTTGTTTCTTGTTCCACCAAGACTAAAAATAGTAGTGTTCAGCAAAGATAAGGTAATCTCCACAACGAAAATACCTCTGATATTCCTTCAGCTGCTGAGCAAATGTCACTAGGCGTCACTTCAAAGTGCAAGTGTAGAACAAGCAAGCATTCCTCTTGAAATGCACCTCTGATGAAAACACAACACTGACTTACTGTGGTCTACAGTAGGAGGAGTGTTGTTTGTCTTTGTGAAGATGTGCAAAAAAGATGTGAAAAAATATTTTTTCACTTTTTATACTTATATTTCTTGCAGAGTTTTTACATAAGGAGTGTTCCTGTGTTCAAAAACAAGTAGACGAAGAGCAAGGGAATGAAACAGAAAGCAGTGGAATTGAGACACCTTTTTAAAAGTTTGACTATTTTTAACTCGACACAGAGTCTTAGAAACACCCCCCCCCCCCATGGTGGGACGCTCAGAAAACGGCAAGTGCTAGACGGCACGCAACAGCTTAAGATGTCTGTCAACGTATAGATACTATATATGTGACATATCCCAAAAATATTAAAAATATATGTAAATACTACTTTTTAGCTATATCTATATCTCTATATATATCTATATATCTATATGTATAACTACATAAAACTGAAAAAGATTTTTTTTTATTTATTTCTAAGTAAAACAGGTCAGAGCATGTTTTACATGAAAATAATATTTTATTTTTTCTATGTAAACGTAACATTTAGGGTGTTCAATGTAATTTTTGTGAAATTTATTAGCAATTTGTGAGTGAAAATTGTTTCTACACCATTTTTCTCAGTGTTCACACACACACACACACACACATATATACAAACTATTTATTATATATACAAAAAGTATATGTATACATACACCTTTTTTAAATATATAAATATAATTTCTCTCTATCTAGACAGACACAGATAGATAGACAGATATATACTTTTAGATTTCTAAAATGACAAATGCATATACAAATTAGTGTTGTCAATCGATTAAACAAAAATAACGAATTAATCACATTTTTTTCTGAAATTAATCGAGATTAATCTCACCTAACATTAAAGTTTTTAAATACACTTTTACATTGCAATAATTTCACATGCTATCTTCAAATTAATGCAGAAACAACATAAAGACAGTATATTTATTAATATTTGTTTAGTGGCATCTTTTTAGTGGCGAGTATCACTGATATCAATACTGATGTCTCTATGAAATAGATTTTTCAGCCCTAATATTTAACCATTGATTATAGTCATTCAACATTACAATATAAATGAGAGCTATCAATTTTAACATTAGACTTAAAAAAATAACAACTTTTAATTTAACTAAAACAATTTTCACATAAACCCAATATAATAAATGTCATATTTAGCTACCTGTGCCCTTCAGCAAGTAGGAAATATACAGAAATTGAATAAAGTTCAAACAGTAAATTCTAAATTAAATACAGATTAATCCTTAAAGCTACAAAAGTTATTGATTTCCTCTTTTTTCTTTTGTTCTTTGAGACATCACAGCAGCTGGGTTATTAGGTTATTTGGCTGCTATTACTTTAAGAGCTGCCGCTGCTGAACATGACGCGGATCTGACACGCATCATATTTTCTCACAACATTTTATATATTATTGTGCTTTAATATGTAATGATATACAGCGCACCGACACATTTGTGCGTGCAATTGAAGAGCACATGTTACAAACACAGTATAACGGCAGACAAGAGGAAAATTCGTTTTTACTGACATATGGCCTAACAGCATCTCATCAAGTGGAGTGCGTGTCTGAAAAATCTCCCGTTTGATGTGGTCGTAAAGAAGTTTTGCGTCTAAATAAACACAATTCTTGTCAAGAAACAGAAGCAGCAGTTGTGAGTGGGGTAGCCAACCCTAGCTCCACCCCTATTTTTAGCGTGTTAAACTAGAAAAATTAATTCTCTGCGTTAACACTAAATTTGATAGCACTAATACAAATGATCCAAATTAAATAATTTAAAGAACGTTTACCTTATTTTTACATTAACAAATTAAAGATGGATGGAAGCTATCCTGAAGCATTTGATCTATTTAGATGAGGTAAATCTAGGTAGACTAGACTAGGTTGCACTATCACGTGCAACAGGATTCATTTGCATTACTTCTAAACTTTTCGCCAGAGGCTCTGCTCTTTGCATTTGTAATGTCTGCATTCACGTGTGGATGCTATAGGCTCTCTTGGAGGTATTTGAGGGCTAGACTCCAGCCGAGCTCCCCTCTGATCTAGCCAGGTCAAAGACTAAGCTTGAGTTGAGCCAGTGAGAGAGGGGCAGCGGTGTCACAGAATGCCTGAGTACATGTCACTTTGCGTCAGCATTAGTTACTGCAGGAGGCCCCCTTTCCTTTTGTCCTCCAGCCGACGGGAGTTCACAGGACCGGTGTGCGTATCTCCCATTCCACATCGCTGTCCTGTATCCCTTTACGCCCCCTCTGCATGGCAACAAGATTCAAATGAGGTGAGATTTTAACAGTAAGGTATGATTTAGTGATGGAAGATGTATGGCTTCATTTGACTGCATTTGGAAATACTATATTTTGGCACCAAAAAAGCAGTACAGGGAAATGAATTTCACAGATTTATCATATTAGGAATATTTTCCACCTCACATTCCAGTCGCATGAAATAACTGGGCTTGATTATATCGCTGCTTTTTTCCCCCAATAAAAATAGACCCCTTGTTTAGTGTCACACATCACATGGTTGAAGTCCACATGAACACCAATCGAAACCTTTGTTTTGTGACACAGTTTCAGGCAGTGGGAGTGAATGAATACTAAATTAATCGGGACAGGGGCTGATGGCAGAACAAAAGCATTCCTGATAGCAACAGTACAAAGGCGGATCACATTTGAGGGGACATTTTCAGGACATTAATCACAATTTCAGGACATTAATACAAATATTTGATAAAATATGTATGTATATATAAAAAAGTTAAGATAAAATTTAATTTACTGTTTTATCTTTTAAAACAGTGAATGTCAAAACATTCCAAAATAATATTTACATTTATAAAATAAAAAATAACATTTTAAAATAAAAACTACTGTGGACTGACCATCTTTCTATAGTGCTTTCCATAGTGTTTCCCTGCCTAAATTAATACAAATATTTGATATATGTATGTATGTTTGTTTGTTTGTATGTATATATATATATATATATATATATATATATATATATATATATATATATATACACACATACATATACTGTATATACATACACACACACACACATACATATATATATATATATATATATATATATATATATAAATAAATGTTAAGTTCTGTTAAGATTTAATTTACTGTTTTATCTTTTAAAACAGTGAATGTCAAAACATTCCAAAATAATATTTACATTTATAAAATAAAACAAAACGAAATTAAATTAAATTAAATGAAATAAAAACAATAACGTTTTAAAATAAAAAAATACTATGGACCATCTTTCCATGGTGTTTCTCTGCCTTTGGTTCGAGATGCACCAGCATCCCTGAAATCCTACATAGGACAAGTGGATAAAATAAAATAAAATAAAAAGATCAAATAAAATAAAATTAAAGAAATAAATAAAATAACAATAAAATAAAAATAAAATAAATAAAAAATAAAAATATAATAAAAAGATCAAATGAAATAAATAAAATAAAAATAAAATAGAATAAAATAAAATAAATAAAAGATAAATAAATAAATAAATACAATAAACAAAATAAAATACAAAATAAAAGATAAGATAAAATAAAATAAAATAAAATACAAATGTGAACACCAGTCTAAAAATTCTGAGTCCAGGAAACCCCAAACATCAGCAATTCAATATACTTTTTTTTTTTTTTTTTTTTTTACATGCATTTTATATTTTGTTTATAATAAGTATGCATAGGAAAAGCCATGAAGTATCAACCTGATATGTCAGTGCTTTTGGCCCTGGCATCTCAAAGACCCCCGCACAGAACATGAGGGTTAAAATCATCATCACCAAACATCTCCCAAGGCAAGTTAGTGATTATTCAGAGGGCAGTTGTACGTAGCAAGACCATGAGTTATTTTCCACAGGGGTGAGAACAGGTTACCGTTGGAGAAGCCTTTGCTATTTATAGCAGCTGTCAACAGCAGGCAGAGACTGTGCGGCATACTAATTGGTTGCATTTGCAGGTAAGTTAGAGCTGTGCATCTCCTCCCGTCCCATTCGTTGGCAGCTGGGAGCACTGACCGTCCCCCGATAAGATCTATTGGAGGCTTATTTTTCACCCTCGTGGCTCTCAGATGCCATTTCAACGACTGCTTTCCACAGAAACTGATAATGAGAGATACGAAATGCATTTGCATACATGCACACATTATTTAGACTACGCTTATCTCCTCCGTCAGTGATAAAAGGCCCTAATTTAGCTCACCAAATCGGCTGATCGGAGGATCCCGTATTTGCCGGTAGGCTCCAGCCGAAATCTGTAAATCGTGTCGCACTCAGCTCCAGAATTAGCCGCTCACTGCTTTCAGCACAGATGGCGTCATCCCCGCTCACTGCAAATGCCTCACATTCTAGTACAGGCACACTGACCTCTTCCTTAATCCTAATTAGGACTGTAAATTCAGCCAGAGCCTTCTTCAAGAGCGGTGGCAGTACAAGTGTTCGCCTTGAAACATAAAAAGAAACCTTCTTTTCTCTAACTTGTGACATTAAACATATGAGATGACGTGTTTGGATTTCTGATGACGTCTTTATGATGATGGATTAGAGCATGAAATACATAGAAGCGTCACTGCAGCCCTACTCCGGCCTGAGTGTTTCTCTAAATAATGGGCTGTTACAAATGCATAGGCGAATTGGGCTAAATCCCTGAGCAGGCTTAATAAAATTGAGAGTGAGCTGAAGTCTAAAAGGACATTAACTCGTATATTCTCTCAGCTGCTCGAGTCCTAAAAGGTCCCAGTGCTGGAAACAACATCTATTGTTGAGCACGTGAATTGTGTGGCAAAGCAGCAAGGTACGGATTGGCTGACAGCTGAATAATGCCACCCCACAGTCGCTGGAGACTTGTTGATTTAGCAGGGATATGCACATAATCCTCCTCACTTCCTGGTCAAAAGAAATGCCCCAGAATTCAACGGGGTAGGTGAAAAGAGCACCCTGGGGGGTGACTCTTTGTATTGTTAGTTTCACAAATGAAATAAACATTTGGTGAAATTTTTTTTTAAGATTTTGTATACATCTTGGTAATTCTGAAAAGGTTATTTTAAGAAACTATAAATATTTGATAAAAACTAATTTCAAACTTCAAGTTCTGTTAAAAATTAATTTACGGTTTTATATTTTAAAACAATGTTGTACAAGTAAATATATTAATAAAATAAATTAATTATAAAAAAAATAAAATAATAAAAACTACATGGTGTTTCCCTGTCTATGGTCCAAAATGCTGCTATAGAATGTTTTTTTTTTTTTTTTTTTGGAAATGTAGCATGCTTATCATGTAATTATAACTTCTACACACATAGGGCTGGGCGATTCGGCAAAAAATTAAAATCTAGATTTTTTTTAGAACATTTGACCGATTCTTGATTTTTTACGATTTTTAAATAGTCAACTTGAAAATGTAACTACAACATGATTCAAATAACTTTTTCTTAATTAACCCTCTAGTTAAAGAAAATTCTATTTCCAGGTGCACCACCCATGAAATTGTCAACATGATGTAAATTTTAAACATATCGCTTGTTAAATATCTTTGCAGAAAAGATGCATGAACTACAACTACATATTGTACAAACATGTCTTATGCATATTATATGTTCAGAAAGTCAAGGTAGTTCAAAATGACTTTAGGTATAACACAAGTAGACTATTATTAACTATAAAGGTTCTGTAAAAACAGCAGCTTTCAGCCTGTCACCATGATAATATCGGACTAGTAGTAGTCACAGGTTTTTTTATTCGCTTGCGCTGCTTTTCCATTGCTTTTTCTATGTAAACATAGACACGTCTGATTGTTGAGCTCACGTCTCTTGCAGAATCTCATGCATGAAACGACAGTCTAAATATGCTGTGCTCATGTTAAAAGACTCCCATCTTATTGCACGTTTTTCCTATTCCACTGCCCGCATCGCATCTTTGTCAACACAAAAGCGCATTCTCTGTGAATGCCGCCTCGCGATATGAGCGGTAACCATGTGAACGGTTAATCACGTGCGCTGACACACGGTTGGATCGTTCTTTTCTCTTTACTGTTATCATTGGCATATTGTCAAAGTGTCTAATTCTAACGTTTGGTAATATTTCTATTCAAAATTGCGATTCCTCGATTTCTAAAAAATAAAATCGTGGCAAAACATTAAATTCGAATTAATCGATAAAATCGTAAAAATCGCCCAGCCCTATACACACAATAATTTAACTTTAAAAAGTGCTATATAACATATTAAAACATATATACCCAAATAATAAATAAAATAAAAGTAAACAAGAGAATATCTCAGTCTCTATAGAATCACTCTCTCACTGAGCATTGACTAAACCAGCAGCAGGAAGCCTATAAACTACATAATAGACCCGGTAGCAGCATTCACTCCTCTCTTCAAGATACAATCAGTGCTAAAACAGCAAGCCAAGCAAAAAGCCCTGAACTCTCATTGTCTATTGTACAGCGCTGGCCCCCCATAGCATCTCTTGTTAATTGCCTTTTGTTTGCACTCTTGTACAAAAGCCATGTTTTGTAGTGCAACTAGCTGCTCTGAACAGTTGGAGCTGAAGTTGTTGCTGCTGTTATAAAAATCTTTACCTCTGCCACATGCATCTGTTATAAAATAGATTGCATTTAAAAATGAAATCAATATGGCTATTGGCTAAAGCGTAACGTTATTTTGTATCAGTAATTGTGGATTGATTTCTTGTCATCACATATTTACAATAAAAGTAATTCTAGGAAACAAGTAGGATGAGGATTAATCATTAGCTCCAGTCCCATAATTTTTTCTTGCATATTGTTCATTTGTGTTGCAGATGCATTTAATTTTTAAATGAATTTAAATCAAATTAATTTTCATAATTAAAGTTGAATACAAGAAATGCTTCTATGTAAGTAGTACAGTCTGCAAAAAGGTATGTTCCTACATGACCACTTTTCTCTTTTCATTTGCAAATGTGCAAATACAGGCCACATTCACTTCTGGCACTACAGCAACATCATAAAACATGCCTTCTCTTTCCAGCACATTTCGCTTTGCTTCAGTACCAATGATGAACTAGCACAGAGTGTTTTATATCAGGACCACAAACCCAATCAATCCATGAACAGTTATTCAAATACTGTATATAGCTGGTTATGCAAGCCTTTCATTTGGAAAACAGCCAAACGCACAGACGCTGAGGTTTTCAGCAACACTAAATGCAACAGAAAACCTGTATATCTGAGAAAATGAATTAACATGAACAGTATTGTGACAGTCTTCCGGGCTTTTGAATCTCCAAAGGGTCTCTAATGTAAACGAGAGAGGGTCTACTCTCAGTATGATTTATACTGTGTTTAACTGACTCGCCTGTTTGAGGAAGGCTTTTGGATCTGTTTTCAGGAACTGTAATTCACTGTTTCTTTGATGTCAGATTAATGCTCATCCTCATGCCAGATCCACAGAGGTAATGCAGAACGGCCAGGCACGAGGGTCACTGATGATGTGTGTCGGTCTGAGACAACAGACAACAGGTGAGTCAGTGTTTGGACAGACTCCGCAGGTGAGAGGTCGACCAGGGAAAGCTACTTTCAGGGCTGGATCGACTTTCTACAACTGTTGCAACTTTCCTTGTTTGCTGATTGTAAGGGATTGTTCAGCCAAAATTGAAAATTCTGTCATCATGTGCTGTTTCAAACCTATATGGCCTGGGAACTGTTTAATATGTTTTCAATATATTTTAAACTGTAATATATTCCTGTGAGGCAAAGCTGATTTTCAGCAGAGGTTACTTGAGTCACATGATCCTTCAGAAATTTTTCTAATATGCTGATTTGGTGCTCAAGAAACATGTCTTATTGTAATCAATTTTGAAAATGGCTGTGCAGCTTAATATTTTTTTGTGGAAACCATGATACATTTTATTCAGTGTTCTTTAATGAATAGAAAGTTCAAAAGAAGAGCATTTATTTGAAATAGTAAACATTTATAATGTTATATAAGATTTCTGTCACTTTTTATCAATTCATCGTTGCTGAATAAAAGTATTAATTAAAAAAAAATACTGATCCCAGAGTTTTGAACAGTAGTGTATAATTTAAATATATTTATATAATATATATAAGTAAATAATAAAACGGCCAAGATGTCAAGAATTTTAAGTGAATAAACTTAAATTTCAATCACTTTCTCACGTAAAACGTTGGATTTAGAAGACAAGACTTACAGTATAACATATAACATATGTCATATGAACCACTTTTATAATACTTTTATGGTGTTTTTGTGGCCTTTTTGAAGCAATAATTCTCCAGCCCCTATTCAAAGGCTTTTGTGCTTCACAACAGAAAAATACTCGGTAACACTTTAGTATAGGGACCAATTTTCACTAACTAGTTGCTTATTAGCATGCCTATTATTAACATATTGGCTGTTTATTAGTAATTAGTACTTAGTAAAGCACATATTCTGCATGACCAAATTCTACATCCCTAATCCTACACAATACCTAAACTTAACAACTAACTTACTAACTATTAATAAGCAGCAAATTAGGAGTTTATTCAGGCAAAAGTCATAGTTAACGATTTGTTAATAGCAAGAATGGGACCTTAAAATGAAGTGTGACCAAATATTCTTATGTAATGAAAATATTCATATAAATTCCATTATAATACAGAGAGAATTTTCCAGCTTGTACTGAGAAGCTTTATGTATAAAGATATTCAGTTTCATGTGCAAGACTCATCACTCCTCTGAGACTGAGTGTCAACACTACCACAAATTAAAACAGTGAGAGTTTTGCATGAAACTGTATTATATACTCGTGCTTCACCTTAAAAAAAAAAAAAAAAGGCTGAGGAATTTAAAGAGAGTAAGTTAGGCTGAAACAACAAATGTTCGCAAAGGCATGCTTCAGACTCAAATAGTTCGCATACGCCGTCTAAGTGGCCAGAGAGGGAATGTTGCAGTAAAACAGGTGGGGTGAGAGTGGGGGTTCACGGCTCGGGACGCACACCATCTGAGCACCACGCAATCACTGACCTTCCCAAAGGAACCACTTCATCACCTGCTCAGGAAGATCCCCTCTTGTTTGGGAAATGCTTTGCTCCTGCTCACTCGGCGAAAATGTGGAGCATTCAATGCCCATCCGCTTGCCCGGACATCTAAAACAAATGTGGACATTCCGGTGGACTGTGGGAGGATGTAAAAGACTGACATCTTGATGCAACCACTGGAAAGCACATGATATCATGTGGCTGTAGCGGCAGAGCAAGGGTGTGTACTTCTATTCAACAGTCAGATTCTGTTGCTCTTTTCCCCATTTGCAGATATGCCAGAAGCGTTAACACTTGCAAAAACAAACGCAGCATTTTTCAAACAATAAAATGTTCTTGGTTTTCCACAGAGGCGACATTAAAACTTGGACAGAGCTCTCACAATCCTTCATGATTGGCCAACAGTGACATTTCAACTGCTCTGGCACTTCTTCAAGGCCCAGGAGGCCACACTGATTAAGGATGGAGATTACAGCCACATCTGATGTTAACATGCCCAGTTTCAAAAGAATAAATCAGGGAAAGAACCACACTTACAAGTGGAGCTTGAGCCATAAGTATTCAAATAAAGCGACCACTGGCTATCCATTCTTTTATGAGGCAACCTAAGACTTACTGTAAAGTAGGGCTGGGTATCGATAGACATTTCCTGATTCATATGGGTATATTTCATTTACAATGTGCATTAAAATGGTACATAATAATGGTGATGTGAGGTAATGGTAACTTGATGTTTATACAGTAACCGCTGTGTTGGAATCAGTGAATTTATCAGACTGATTCAAACTCCAAAGATTGTCAGTTTTTGTTAATGATCCATCAAAAGGACAAAAGAGTTATTTGTTTGTGAATTGAACTACAATGGTTGTAACACAGTTTTGATTCACTAAAAAGGACCATTTCAGAAGAATCATTAGTTTGTCAATCAGATGTTAACATGCCTCGTAGTTTAAAAAAAATGAATCAGGGAAAGAGCCACGTTTACAAGTGAAGCTTGAGCTAGAAGTATCAGAAAGTAGGGCTGGGTATCAAATACAAATAAGTATCTGATTCATAAGGGTATTTTTCAGTTACAATATCCATTTAAATGATAAATGGTAATTTGAGGTAGTGGTAACTTGATGTTGAAGAATTACACTGGTTATAAGTTTATAAGACTCGCTGGTGTTATTACGTGCAGTGCAGCCCATGAAGATGATAGAAAGACATTCGAGGAGCAGGCCATTTTACCTCACACAATCAATTTGGAGGGCAAACTGAGGTAAAAACATGGCTTATTTTGCTGAAAAACTGCAGATTCGGCAAAAAAGTGGTGCAAGAAATGCTGGCACAGATTGATTTAAACAATCGATAAAGTGTGCATTCAACTGTTTTTATCCAGATCTCACTATTATCATCATCAAATTTTGGCGCATTCAAGCTAATCCACAAATCTAGAGCAGAGAAAACCACAGTAACACAACCTTACCTATACTGTTAGCATTTATACACACTGCATACATTTTGCATCGGTTGATCCAGATGTGCGTGCCTGCCAATTCCTAATGTCCTGACCCGACTGCATGACGCTTATCTGGTTTAAGCCTTTGCTGCCCAGAGAGAATACAATGTAAACTCACTAATGAGGGTAGTTTTACGAGGGGAATAGTATTTCCTCAACTGCTGAAAATATCTCTCACTCAGTCAACTCTATTGCCGTCATTTTGGAATCTCCAGTTTGGATAGCAGTAGATATAATTAACCCCACCCATGATAAGTGTAACACATGCGATGTCTACTTCTGATAGACAACTGCACTCCATTTTCCTGAAATGCGGCCAGCTCAAACATCCAGCAAACTGATACAAGAATAAGTGCTTACCCTACATTTCCTATCTCAGATTTGGAGTTTCCATTGCACTGTTACAAATATTCTCCCTCAACAATAGGATGTTGCCCATAGACATATGAGGAGTGATCTTGAGTGGTGCTGATAAGAAATAAAGCTGCATGGTTGCCCACTTCTGCATGAATGACTCTGTAGCAGAGAATATACTTCACTGTATGTCTGCTCAAAAAACGGAGATTTCAAGTGAAAATTCCATGAATGTGCACAGAACCATAAGATCATTGTGCAGTGGAAAAGAGGAAGAAAAAGAGCCTTTTCTCAACTTTGGGGAAAACTTTCACTTTTAAGGAGTGCAATGGCTATATGGGCCTGTACTTTCAAGGGAGCAAGCTAAAAGGCATTATTTGCGTGTCTTCTTGGGCCTTATTTTTGCCATAAATTATTTGTTGTCTCTATTCTTTCTGTTTTATGTTTTAATATTTCAAGAAGCCACACATCAGTGTTCTCTTTGTTCTTCAGTCCACAGATCAACAAATGGAAGCTGTAATTTAAGGTACTACACGACACGTCTTCAGACAATGTGGCTTCCTGCCTCTTCTAGCTCAGTGCTATGAAATAAACAATAATCTAATCCACAATAAGTGCACTGCGTCATGATAAAAACATAGTAAAAAAAATAGTAAACTGTTATTTAAAGCGTTGGGTTTTTTGTACACAAAAGCAGAAAAAAAAAAAGAGAAAATGTGCCCCTTGAGCTCAGAGGCAAATGATTGAAACTAACCTTCAGAAATTCAGCATAATTAGAAATTCTAAAGAGACAATTTATGCAAATGCCATTAGACTTCAATACTTTCAGAAGACAGAAATCATCATAGGGTATTAGGAAAAAATTCCCACAGCCAATCATTTCTACTATTTATGAGAACATCCCCCAGGCCATGCATACTCCCAGAGCTCTGCCAATGAAGAGGTCAAGTACAACAGATACAGACTGTTAATCTAGTGCAATAATGCTAGCAAATACACATCACTCTTTGAAGTGTATATCAAATAGTAAATCGATGCACAAACAAAATTATAATCCAAATCTTGCCTGAGCACTGCTACATACATGAAACTATATTAAATATTTTGATTATGCATAAAAGCAAATAATATGGAAAACATCCACCTTGCCATCTGTAATCTTGATTATACTCAATTTAAATTTATACTGTATATTAAATCAAAGTTACAAAGCTACACTTTTGCATTCCTTCCGTATTTGTACTCTGGTTGGTTCTGATGTCTTGGTAAACATCAACAACAGCAGCATCTTTTCCACTTCGGTTAGTTACAGTAAGATCTTTTAATTACATCCAGCATTCTGGCATTGTCTCCGTATCTCTGCACGTTATTAGGACGTCTTAAGTCTCAGCAAATCTTCTTAAAGGCTACTGACTGATTAGTTTCCTACAGGAAGCGTCTCATGCACCCTATCTTAGTGACTCCTTTTAAGGTCATCTTGGTGTACGCTGATATGCAGCCGTGATGTAAACACGTAGCCTGTATTGTCTGCTATAGGGCAAATCTCTGAGATAACATGTCTGCCTTGGGACACTCTGAACAAACTGCTATGTATAACCGCCAGATATCAGAAAACAAGCCATTAGCTTTTTGCCATGATACTTAGGCTATAGAACCATGAATTGCAAAGTAGTTTTACATTAAATATCATTATATTTTGAAGAATGGTTTAACTCTTTTTTCCAATATAACAAAAGTCAATGGGGTCCAAAACAATCCACTGACATTAAATGTATGTACAAAAATGTTTTCTACAGAAGAAGGAACATCATACAGGTTTGTAACAACATGAGGGTAAGTAAATGACAACAGAATTAATTTTCATGGTTCTCATAAACTGAAAAACCACTATACTCATTAAAACTCATTCGAAATTCCTCAGTATTCCGCACTGGCCTACAAATTGGCGTCATGATCGAACAGCTTTATTGTGAGTAAACAGTTGCTTAACAGCTTTATCCGTAAAACCACCAGTCAAAACAAACCTATTCTGCCTATTAAATATACTATACATACATAGGCCTCTATACACCGGGTAGAAAGATCTCAACCAATGTCTGGCATAATGACAAATATCCCAGGCACTTAAATGTTCAGTACACACTCTCAAACCCACAGCAGCTATACTCAGCACATACCATTACAAAGTTCATTTAAGTTTTGAGGCCACTGGAGGAATCAAACATCCTTTTCAAAATATAGGCAAATCATTAACTTGCTTTTTTCACTCCAACTGCTCTGCGTAATGTCTGTGGGGAAGCTACAATGATGGTAGTCTGTCTCGAATAAAGACTTTTAAGTTTTATCTTAATCTTTAAATACAGACGCTTAGATTTAATAGCATTTTGTGAATCAGATGGCATCTTGAAATAGATCTAATTCGCCTGTGGCTGTCATAAAAAGTTCAAGCTCAGCTTTAAGGGTTGCCTGGTTTTATTTTCAAACTCATCCCTGTTAACTTAGCAAGTAAGTGCGAGAAGCGTTATGAGGTGGCTTTAACGCCGGCCCGCCAGATGGTCTGAGCGCAATCTGTCAGTGCAATCTGACCAGTTGGCTAAACGCACACAACAAATCTGGTGCTAATGGTGGATTTTAACCCAGAGTGGAGTTACACTGCAAATAAGATTCTCATTAAGGTTGCTCCGTTTATGTTGCCTTAACTTATCAACTGCTAATCGTTCTTTGATACAGTGGAGGCACTATTTTAAGAGAGGTATTTTGCACCTATTGCTCTTTAAAATATATAGGCGTTAAGGCACTACAAATAGAAATCGTTAAAAATTGATATGAAATAGGCTAGGGTAATACATTTTCTCCTTTCTGGTGAACAGCCGTGCGAGCCCATTGAAAAAGTGGTCCGTAAAGCAGGTGATAAATTGTTTTTATGATTGACTGTATGCGGGTCTGACTAGAGTCATAAAAATGACAAAGCGTAATTCGATGGAGGGATAATAAATCCAAGCGGATGAGTTGTTTGTTGATAGAGTTTTATACCATGTATCAGAGTTTCTTGTACAGCCACATATCCTCTCCCACAGTCACTAACCTCAAAAATGAGCTTCTGCTAGTGTGAATTTCTCAGTATTTGGAAATGTGAAAATCTGTCACGCTCATCATTTTATTCCTTCAAAACCTCTGCTGGAACAGTCAACAAATGCATTTGCGGATCTTTTTTTAATCACCATGCCGAAGTCATCTGCTCTTCATAGCAGTTGCTTTAGAACTTGATATCTGCTGTGAGGGATTCAAATCATTGTCACCAAGGTGAATCACGGGAGTCTGTTGTTCTATCTGTCAACATTTGTACTTGTGATAAGGAACATTAAATACAAGGTGTGCAAATGGCAGATGTTTCAGCTGGGAGGAACTCAATGAAGATGCCGCGCCGTTTAACAGAGACAAAAGATCTTATATCCAGTTGTTTACTGTCCTTACACATCATTAGATGCATGAGACACAGGGTAGGGGAATGAAGAAACTTCTTTTAACCAGATGGTGTGTCATGTGCCAGACATTGCAAAAGGCGTCAGACAAAAGCACAACAGCATGTTTACGGTGGAATGCAAAAACGCATTCTGTGTGAACGTCACCTTAGTCTATATGTGACTAATGTAAAACCAATGGAAAATATCACAGTTAGATTTTAAATTATTATCATGTCAGTTCTATTCAAACTATTACTGTCGTATGTATTTGTGAGCTTATAAACAGGGCACATGGCTTTTGATTCCAGCGGCTGTCAGATGATCTATTGCATATTTCTATTTTTAGCAATAATAATTACCTTTGTGATTACATTATAAATCAAGGTTCAATTGGAATTCGCTCTATACACGAAACAAGTCTATTTGAAAATGAAAACTGAAGGGGAAAGAGACGCTAATTATCTCTGTCTCTGAAATTGGCTAATAAGTAATTATTGCATGAAGCCGACAGTATCCAACTGATTCACTCTAGAGCTATTCACCTACTGGGAAAGACAAAGTTGAGGAAATATCTGCGCAGTCTTTTCCTTCGGAAGGATGTGACAAGATAGAAATCAGTGACAGGAAATTATCTAAACAGCCTTCAGTATTCAGAAAATATCACTCAAACTTGGCATAAATAAAGAAGAACTGTATCTTGAGTAAACAAGTACTTGAAAAGGCGATATACAAACACTAATTATGTATTATGAGAATTACATGAACATTGTTTAAGAAATACCAGTCATGAGACAGTGAAAAATCAAATATAATCAAAAAAGGAAGACAAAGCTATTTAAAGGGATAATTCAAAAATGACCCAAAATGAAACTAAATCAAACCCAAATTATTTTTTTCCCTTCTGTGGAAAACAACATTTGAAAAATGTTTTACACTCTAAAAAATAATGTGTTGGCTCAACAAACAACACTATTTTTGAGTTATAATGACTTCTAATGAAGTTATGTTCAACCAACAACCTACACTGAGTTAGAGGAACTCAATAATTTGTAGCATAAACACACATTTTTAAGTTTGATATTTAAAAAAATTAAGCTGTTCCCAAAAAATGTTGTGGTCCTAGAATCAATTATTCTTGAGTATTTCAGTTAAAATCAACAGCTAACAACACTAAATGTAACATTTAGTAAGTAAATTTAATTAACAAGTAAGATCTGAACTCATCAAAATAGTGTTTGCAAATTAAAAGGTTTAATTAAATCATTAAATTAGAATTTTTAACTTGTAACCATGCATTTATTTAAGTTGGGGTAACAGGTCCCCAATTTTTTTTTTTTTTTTTAAGCAATGAGAGTGGAGTCCAGTGCTGTTTTGGACCCCTTTGACTTTCACTTTATGGTAAAAACCTTATGGTTTTTCAGTTTTCATTTGTGCTCCAAAGAAAAAAGAAAGTCATACAGGAATTACAAAAAATAAAAATAAAAGTGGGGTCTGTCCTAATCCTGCTCCTTTGCACTGCAGGCTCCGGTATATCCAGCACAGCATTCAGGAACTATTTTGATCAATGCCCATCTTACACATGGAAGTCTTATTGACATTTAGGGAATGCGCATGCTTGCCATTCCTGACCTGCGAATATGTTAGTTCTAGGCTTTCCCTTCCACATCTGTCACTGCTGACCAAAAGATACAAACGAATAAAAGCAGGATAAGCAACACCTTATCCTTTTTTCCATTTCCGTTTCATAAGAACCTCTTAGATTTCCTTTTAACACTTTTATTTAAATGACTCAGTTTTTAATACTGAAAATGCAAAATGTTTCGTACTCTTTACATCATCTTCACCTCTGCGTGTCTGTTATTATGCATATGAAGTGAATGAATTCTCACGGTTCTGTTTGTGGGTGAGCATTCCACATTTGTTCTCAATGCTGAGTATCTGTGGTGGGCTGAGTGGGACATATTTCAGCTCCACGTCAGGGGGTCCTCCAATCACTCGCACCCACGGCCGCTCAGCTGTTTCTGCACGTTACTCCGGGTTACTCCGGCTGGCTGACCGGACATGTGCCGCTCTCCTGTTGCTCAAAGACTCAGCATGTTTCATCACGACAGCCTGCCTGTCCTGGTACCCATGCGGATTACGCTGGGACCCCCTGTCTGGAATTTTTCCCATCACTATACAGTGACGATAAACTGGCTTTAGGAACACAAGACGCTGTTTACAACATACTTTTCTTCCAGCTAAAATGAACCTAAGCACGTGCGGAAGGGCAACGTGTCTTTGTCCACAACAGCCCTGAGTGAAGAACACAGAGAACGGCTATCTTTTTCGTGCATATTTCTCTCTGTCGCTTACTGAACACATCAAAAATGTCAGCCTGTAACTGATGGACATGCCCAGAAGGTCCAGCATGCTTTTCACGAACCCCCAGAAAGCCATTTGCTGGGAAGCAGCGGGTGGAAGAGAAAGCACACTCAGCCTTCTAGGGACAAGCTATCACTTTCACTATTTAAGCTGTATTTAATCACATCTGAAGTACTAACCTCACGAACGGACAATTATCAGCATTTTCAAAGGTGACACAATGGTGAACGCGTTTTACTGTTTCACAACAACACGTTTCTCCAAAGTCTGAAGCGTTCGCTGTAGACTAAAATGGAGGGCTACTGCTCGTCCAAGTATTCATCTAAAATATGGGGTGTGATCTCAACCTTTGTACTATTCCTGAATCTATTTTATCCTATCCAGTAAAGCATTTCTTGGCACCAAAAGTGCTGGCAAAAGACACCGGAGAGTTTCCACTGTACAAATACACTCCAGAGACTAGACACAGGCTTTTAAACATATAAGGTATAACAAAGCAGAAACTGCTTTTGGCATAGACTTTTGACTGTTCTGTTGATGAGGTGACTTATATTGTACATGTACTTTTAATCCAAATTGCACTGCACTGACTGAAAAATTCTATGGAACTCGTAGATTTATGCTTCAAAACATGTTTTAAAATATCTAACATGGTCACTGTAATGTAAAATGTTACATTTTTAATTTACAGTCAAATATTTATAATTTAAGTGACTACTGGATTTACAAAATCTAATTGCAAAACTAATTTCAAACATGTTCTCCTTTTAAAAAACATAAATGAGGGACAAAAAGTAATGTTAACAGAAATTGAGAAAGAGAAAGATGGTTACATTTTGGAGTATGTACAACACAACACAGACTTACCAGCAGTATTTAGTGCTTTAGTCTATAACTAAGCCAATCAGCACACTTGAATAATCACAGGAGATGTTCAGTTTCTTCAAGAGCCTACGTGACTCCCTACAACCACAATTACAGTTAACCTTTAAAAAGGTCATCAAATGTCCATTTTTTAAATCAAACAAAAGTAACAGAGATAAATAGAAAATAAAAAGCACATGACCTGAATAACTGAAACAGTTTATACTGGCCTCAAAATCGAATTCAACAAACTGTCAATATGAATTATTTCCAACATCGAAGTTACTGATTATTTTCAATCCACAGAAAGAAAAGAAACCTCATCGTATGACTGAATTTAATTAAGATATTGGTCTAGACTGAGTCTGAAGCCTCTGATTAAATTACAAACGACTCTTCAAACGATCCAGGACAAAAATATGCCATCTTTTTAATTATTTCCCCCAGCCCTAAACTTGTATTGTGCAAGCTGAAGGCAATATGCTGTAAATGCTGAAAAAAAGCGCGTGCTAATGCTTGGCGCCCGCGTCGCCTGATCCCCTCTCTTGAACACTTTAGGCAGAAAACCGTTATCTCGCAATAAACATGCCTCGCTTCCAACTCAAACAGTTTCTAATCGTTAAAAACACTCAAAACTAACGAAAACGTGACCGCTTTAATAAAACAAAATGGGAAAAAACAGCACCACCAAAACACTACTCAGTCCTCATTTGTTTATGTCATTTCAAAAACTTTTAAAGCGTGAACAAAGAACCGAGGCGATGATCCAGCGAATCAAAACAGCTCGAAAACAACTTTTTATGGGATTATAAAGGCTGACCTTTAAAATGCAAATCTAATATTCCCGTAAACAACCCATGTAACCTGTAGAATAAGGGAATTATAGAGGCGTCCGGATGTATTTATGGTTAGTTGGACAAACACGCAGAGCGGGATGCGAGTCTCCAGCCCGCGATGAGAAACATTCCAGCGCGACAGAACTCAAAGCTAAAGCTCATGCCACAAAACACGGCACATCCCCCCGAAAATGTTACTTTTATCCCACTTTGGATTCAACAGCCACATCTAACATCTCATCTAAAAGAGCTAACGGGTTAGCTCAGTTTAGTTGGCTTGAAGAGACGAGCACTTCTGTGAAACGGGACGTTCACTGAAACACATTTCAAGAACTTCGATAAATGATATTTGATATCACCGCTATTTGTATCACTTTTGCCTCTTCTACAAAGAAAGTATAGAAGTGTGGGGATGCCTACTCACATTGCATGGAAAGGAGAAGCAGAACGCAAGCCAGTGGTGTTAACGCCATCTTGGAGTCGATGAAATGTTCAGTTTGGCTGTACATGCGCAAAGTAAAGGGCTTTAGGAGAGGATGGAGAGGGCTTGCGCTCACCGACCGAAGTGAAAGAGAGAGAGAGAGGCACGTCGACCTATTGTGTTGAGTTTCCATGACTACAAACAGCATCTTCGTTATGAATATTCAGGCATTTTTAGGCCACTGAAGTTGCTCCAGTTCCTATTGGAACGTCATGTTTTTATAGTTATGTTTACAACTTAGTTGATCATTCATTGCCGCTCAGAATTTCACATGGACTTTGGAAACTTTGAAACTTTATAGGCTATCGAAACGACTTTCCATATTTCCAGTGTAATTTATTTTTTTCTTTATTATATTTCACAAATGCGATCAAGAGGGAAACACTGGTCAAGAAAATGTATATTCAAATATAGAGCTATCCACCCTTATGAAAAAAAGAAGTGTGCTTGAATGTGCACTTGCAGTGTACTTCAATTCTTAAAAATATAAAAATTTATAATTAAATATTAATGAAATAAAAGGCCACTTGTGTGTAAGAGAATACACTTTAATGATTTTGTTTCTTAATACAATTAGCTTTTTAAAAAACGAACTTTGTAATACTTTCAAAGTAAATGATTTATGCTACTTTTAAAGTACATTTCATTCATTATGTTTTAATAATCTTTTGTCATGCTTTAAAGTACTAAATTATAATTTAGCCTCCAGTGTGTAAATATACTTTAATTACATCTTTATCATTACAAATGTCTAATTAAATATATAGGCTATTTAAATATATGGCATACGCATTTCAACAGAACTGACATTAAAGTATATTTTAGTTTACCATATACTTGTCAGTATTCAGCAGTGCACTTTAATCATATTTCCAAGACAGTAAGTGATTATGGCCTGGTTTCACAGACGGGGCTTAGACTAAGCCAGGATTATCTCATAGTTCAATTAGGACATTTAAGCAATTTTTATAAACATGCTTAGAAAAAAACATTACTGGTGTGCATCTTAAGACAAAACAAAGGCACTGATATATTTTAAGATCAGTCAGTGCAAATTTCTTTCAGTTGAAACAGCTCAGACTTAGATTTTAGTCTAGGACTAGGCTTAAGCCTCGTCTGTGAAACCGGGGGTATATGTATATACTTGCTTCCTACGCAAGTAGGTCAAAAACACATTCTTAAGTTTAACCTAAATTATAATACATTTTCATTTAATTTAAATTAACATGCATTAGTGTCTGAAAACATTACTTTCAGTTCGCACTTAAGTATATTCTTTCAAAGTATATTATTTCTGTAATAAGTACTCTTAAAATGTATGCCAAAATGTGCTTCTTTTTCACAAGGGTAGTGGGTTTTCCCTCCAGTCTGTATTGTATTTTAGCCATAGACAGTGTATTGGAAATCAAGTATGGACTTTGAGAAGCACACAAAACTTAAAGTAAATTTCAAGATTTCAGTCTGCAGAAATACCACAGCATTAGAGTTAATAAGTGATGTTATCAAAATCTGTTTATGTGAATCTGTCTGATGGCAAGGATAGTGTGTGTGTGTTTGTGTGGGACCATTTCAGCAAAAAATCATTCCAGTGTCTGACAACGGGAGATAAGCGCAAATCCTGAAGGCTTAGGGCACATTATGTTTTTTCCAATTCCAGACATTGTCGACAACAAGGACGTTCAAAGCAAGAGTCTCTGGCTTTGCCAACCACTCGCAGCACTTCAGCACATACTAAGAGAAGTCCGTAATCAGGGCTCTGATTGTCTGTCGTTCAGTATGACACCAATGTGCTGGGAAGTGATTATAGAGCGGCTGAAGACGAAGAGATATCAAGGCAGTGTATTTATATCTAGATGTTCTATCTTTTATATGGAGAGTATACAAGTCAAGGCCACTCACATCCAATGTCACTCTTGTTTGACAAGAAATATAAATAAATACAAATTAATAAATAAAATGACATTTACAGGACGACCACAAGCTGAAAAAGGACACAGACTAAGTATTATATGGATATATATTGTATTAAATATATATTTGTTTCCACACATTCTCAAGCTCCAGAAACTGAATTATTACATTTTTTTTCATAAAAAAAACAATTAAATTATATCAGTACATAGTCCAAAGTGCAGCACCCATTAGAGCTCCATTATAAGTCAACATACATGTTCAGCAATAATAATATGATTTAAAATGACATTATCCTACATTTTATTAGAAAGTACCCATTTAAAAATAGCTTTTTAATACGTCTTACTACACTGTAAAAATAAATAAATAAATAAATGCATACATACGTACTTAATCCTGTCATTGGAAAAAATAAAACCCTGGTGGCTGTGGCTGCCAGAATAATTAGGAAAAATACAGTAAAAATGCAAACATCTTTACAAAACAACTAATAAATGTAACAGTTTAATACTGTAATTTACCAAAAAGAAAAAAAAAAATATTAAAATACATTTTAAACCAGTAAATCCAAGAGCCCTTTTCTGCTGAATTAACAAGGTCACGTTACTACTAAAATCAGTTTTGTACCTATAATATATACTGACAACCTCGTGTGGTAAGAAGAAAGAAATATCAATGCTATCTCACGACAATTCGTACGTATTTAACATGGTGGCTAATTTGTACGAATTCATACAACCTCGCTCGTATGATTTTGTAAGTTTTCTGTGAGGGGTAGGTTTAGGGGTGGTCATTCGTAAGAATTCCTACGAATTTTCCACTTCGTAAAATACGTATGACTTATCACAAAACGTACAAATTCGTACGAGCAAGGTCGTACGAATTAGCCACCTTGTCAAATATGTACAAATCACCATAATGGTAATATACGTAAGATTAAAATAATGTAATAAACATTAATTTAACAACATAAGATTTTACATAAAACCCTAAGTATTATAGTGTAACAATTATTTACAGTATATTCCATCAATTATTCCATCAGATGTGAAGTGCCACACAGGGAATGCTGGGAATGTCAGTTTATGTTTTTTTCACTCTAAATAACAATGTTTTTATTTCCAAAACGTATTCTACTATAAAATTACCTGAAATAAATGCAGGGAACTTTCTGTTAACCAATTCACAGGTTTTTACTGTAGCATTTTTAAAGTTTTTACAGTGCATGTTAAAACTAGTATTAGCAAATAAAAGCTAACTGAGAATAGAAATATAACTTTTCTATTTGGTTCAGTTTCACCCTCCAGTTTCACCCACCCCTTTTTGCACCACAAACAAAGAAAACGAGCAGTGAAAGCTGTGTGTCGAGAGAGGAGAGGCAGATGGTGCTGTGTAAGGTGGACAGTGTGGTGAGCTCAAGGGAAATGAATGAATTCCCCTTGGCTTTGCGTGGCTTGCGAACATTCAGGCAGACATCCCGACATCTTCACACACTCACCGCAACCCCTGGCCGCTGAACACAGGAGAGCAGTTTTGTGTGTGAAGATGTACTTGATATTCTGGGAGGCAACAGAGGTTTGATCTGTCAAAAGAGTTTTGTGATTTCGTATGGATACTTTTGAAGAACCTCATGTGAAACTACACTGGAATTTTAAATAACCATGGTATTTTTAAGGGCATTACTCATGGTTTACTGGAAAACCTCAGGCACCTGACAGACTCATTAGTAACCATGTTTGATAAAACAGCCTGGTTAACTGTAGACTAAAGTATAAAATAATAACACTAGAATAAACACAAATTAAACATGAACAAGCAAAGACTCGGCTGCTGAGTCTCAGCTCACACTCTTTTAAAGAATTTGTATTGGGATTGCACAACTATGCCTTTATTTCTGATTAAAAAATTCTTAACTTAATAACACCAGATATTTTTGAAAAAAATCCAAGTCATCTGCAAACATGCCTGTCTGTATTTAGCTGTGCAGTTCCTCCTTTTCCTCTTATACCAGTCATGCAGAATTCCTTTGACTTCCCGTGTTAACACACTTCCCGTCATGCACTTAAGTTAAACAATATTTCCCACTTTCCTATTGGCATCAATCACTGCTATTCCCTAACAACATATTTCCTCCTACTGCGCTAAAAAAGATGTGCTCATAAACATTACAAATATTAATGTATTCTGAGACTTTCACCTTCAAAGGTTACCATCTAATTGTGCTGATTATGCTTATTATTATTACTAGTATTATCAATAGGCTAATAATAATAATTATTATTATTATTATATTTTTTATGATTATTACTGTTTATTTATTTATTTTAATTTCTTGTGACAAAGACATGGAACCAAAAAAGACAATCTTATAATGACTGTATTAAAAAAAACAAAAATAAAGATCTTTTTTTTTTTTTGCTATTATTGTTTTCTTAATTATTGCCATTACTATTACTACTACTACTAATAATAATTAAAATCACAAAAATATGTCAGTTTAATGTTGTATATATGTATGTATTTATTTATGAAAAACACAATTTCATGATAGCAGTATAATTTGTTCCATTAAGACAACTGTGCAAGGCAATTGTGATTTGTTGCATTCAATTAGAAAACGTCTGCAGTACATTTGAGGAATGGGGAAAAATAGTTCAGGATTTTTTTGTTGCTGTTACCCTCGTTTGATGAGTCACACTGTAAGATGACACATTTAGTCAAGCTGCCAACAAACGATTTCAGCCAAAAATGCTGAAAACTGATCCAGGCTTCATGCTGCTTAAATGGCCCATGGTTAAAGGCTTCAGTTTTTAAAAGAACATTATAAAATCCTCTTGAAAAGTGGATTTCAACTCAAGTGGGTTGGATCCTGCAACGCTCCCTCCTCTAGCTAGGGAGGAAATTTAATCTCATAATATCAAGACACATACACTGATATTCAGTGCAAAGCAGAGCCTTCCAACAATGTGGGTGGTAACCAACTTAAAATACATTTTAGTAGTTCTCATCCCTTTTGATTGCCCAAATATGGCCAAGACAACATCCTATCTAAGCTAATATGTACCTCTGGTACTTCTTTTGTAACAAAAATAAATAAACTCAAAAATTTGATGTTAGCTGAATGCTGTACATCTTGTTTTTAATGTTTTATTAAACATTTACATTTAATCATTTAGCAGATGCGTTTATCCAAAAAGACTTACAAATAAAGACAACAGAAGCATTTAGAATTAATAAAGATTACATTAATACTTAAATCATTTAAATAAACATTGAAATGATTTTAAGACTTATTGGGGCCCCTCTGGAAGTTTGCTGAGGACCCCTAGTGGGCCCCTGCTTAAGAACCACTGGTCAGAGATAAAATCAGAGAAAAATCTGTAAAAAAAAAAAAAAAGGCTTTATGCACTATATTAATATGAAAGAATTTTGATGTATTATTTATTTATTTTTTATATGGGTGTTTACTAATATTTTTTGTTTCACATAGTATTATGTTTTAGGATTGAAGGAATTGTCTGTAAATGTAACGCAAAAGGTACTGGTAATTTTCTGCCACAACATTATTCATTTTTTTAAGGATTTCGTTACATATACAGGATGAGAACACTAATGGATGTCATTTTTATAATTGTTAGCTGTCCTGTGGGTACTGCTTTAAACAGGAAGTCTGATAATTAAGCTAGCAACTCCCTGCCCTACAGATGTTTTAGCTTTAAACTCTATAGAACTTAACCGTTTTCACTAATGAAACCAGTTCAGCTTCGCCCTACAACAATGTGAGGACTTATATTGTATTATAATTATATTGGATGCTGAGAACATGCTGAGAACTGAAAGTTTCAACCTGATCTCATAAGGGGGAAGTAAGGGAAGGGAAGTGGTATGTGGCCAAGTATGGTGACCCATACTCGGAATTTGTCCTCTGCATTTAACCCATAGTGAACATACACCCAGATCAGTGGGCAGCCAATGCTGTGGCACCGGGGGAGCAGTTGGGGGTTCGGTGCCTTGCTCAAGGGTCTCACCTCAGTCATGGTATTGAGGGTGGAGAGAGCGCTGGACATTCACTCCCCCCACC
>JAFVLL020025628.1:0-24153 GCA_021397915.2 Tor tambroides | reverse complement strand
CTCTTCTTGATAGTGGGGGGCAACCACTGGCAATTTAGCAGCCATATAAAGGTAGAATGTAGGGGCCAGGTCTGTGAGTTATATGCAAATGTCAAAAGGCTAAAATGGTCTCTTAAGCCATAAAGTGTAAACTCCCATCAATGATCTTAAGCATACGCTACATTTATGTCAGATATGACTGACTGACCAATACTGACTAGCCTACAACTTGGATAAGATTCCTAAAATGTTCACACCTACAGCACACATTACGGACATTGATGCACAAACGTGGATATGTTCTACATGTCTACAGTATAAAGAAAGAATAAACCAGTCTTATAAACTCCTTGATTTTGCTTAAGCAACTTTAAATATAATATATATAATAATTTAAATATAATAATATAGTAATTTAAATACAAATTTAAGTAAAATTTATTTACATCACTCAACAGAAAATGCAAATTAATAACAGTCATAATAAGCATATTTCCAGTACGCGCCTCAGGCTTGCACAGTATCGTCAACTCACTCATCAGAATCTCCGGTAATCCTTGGCAAACTTCGCTATGGCTCATTCGGTTTTTGATGAGATCTCTGTAATCCTCGGCAAACTTCGACAGTTGGTTGAACAGGCTTATTCGGTTCTTTTTGAGTTAGACATGCTACTTCGGCTGGGCGTCCTGCGTCATCAACCCAGAACTAAAGTTCGATTCGGTTCGATTTGTGAACTGTCTCGACCAGTTACTTCCTGAGAACTGGCTCAAAAGAACGATTCGTTCAAGAAACGAACATCACTAGTTGGAGATAAACTCTGCAGAGCTGTGGCCCTCCAGGAATTGAGTTTGAGACCACTGATGTAGAGCTTGCCAGTCAACATTAGAGCACCACCCTTAGCCTGAATTAAGCAAAGGCACTCGACTTCTCCTCAAAAGTTTTAATCAAATTTAATCATAGGTTAATCATATAGCCTACGATACGACTCAGAATCTACCCCACCTAAATATATTGTCATGGTTTTTGGTAGTTTGACTGAATTTTTTCCGTTTTCACTGAGTTGTCATGGTTTCTAATATGAGTTCATCATGATGTTCGGGTGTGTCTCGTTATTTATCCTCATTTGGTCTGTCTGTTCAGTTAGTGTTTGTTGGGTCTTGAACATCCATGTTACATGTTACAAACTTCCCTCCATGTAGATTTACCTATCTGTGGATTTATTAAAAACTGTTTACCTTCACCTTTGTTGTTCGTGTGTTTAGAACATGGTAACATGTGACAGAAGACCCGACCTACAAAGGGTATAAGCGGCATGTTTCCCCGTGTTTGCTTTTTTATTTTTGAAAGTTTTTCTTTTATTTGTTATGGACGGTCCTGCCATCCTCGTCCTCCTGCTTTAGCAGGGGGATCACTCTCTGAAGGACCACATGAGAGACTTTGTGGACCTCGCTAACTTAACACACTACCCAGACGACGGCCTCACCACGTTCTACTGTGTTGGATTAAACACCGCCACACGAGCGCAGTTGTCTGGGGGTGGTCCTTTGTAGAGTGGGTGCTGGTGAGTAACAATTCACTGCTGACTGCTTTCTTTGTCGTGCTGCTGAGTGGTTTGCGATTGTAGCTCTGTGTAGCTTCGCTTTTCTGTAGAATCTTACTATCACTCTCTTTTGATTAAAGTGAAAAAATATAACTTAATTCCCACCATATTTCTGATATTATCTATCAAACTGATCTGACTAATTTGATTGTTTGCTTTTAATCCAAAACCATGAGTGCAGCGCGCGTGCAGCGCGTTAGCATTCGTTAGCTGGTTAGCTTGTCATTCGCGTTTCTATTCACGTCTATTACTCTTTTCTTTTTTTCTCGCACAGTTTCTTTTCTCTCACGCTCCATTTTTCATGAGTTCATCAAACAACAGTGGTAAGTTGGAATCATTCGTCAGTCATGGTGAGTAATGGCTTCTTCTCCTGCTATTGTTGTTTTCACCACTTGCCACATGTATAGTTTATCTCTCTCTGTCGGCGATGAGGGATTCACATGTGATAAATGCAGGGAAATAGTTAGGCTAACAGAGAAGATTTTAGAACTAGAGACAGACATCCAAACTTTAATTGAGGATAGTAAGAATGTGAGGGCTGTAGATACGGCTTTGGATGCGACTAGCTCAGGGAGTTCTGTACATTGTTCGGTTCCGGTTACAGAGCCTCCGCAGCAGGGGGACTGGGTGACTGTGAAGCAGCATAGTCACGGGTCAAAACACCACTCTTCCATTCCGATCAAAACATTAAACAGGTTTTTTTTTCTCAGTGACACACCCACTGAAAAACCTTATGAAAGTGCTCTAGTTATTGGCAATTCTATTGTACAGAACGTGAAAATAGAGACACCAGCCACCATAGTCCAATGTTTACCGGGAGCCAGAGTGCCTGACATCTTGGCAAATTTAAAAGTACTGGCTAATGCTAAACATAAATTCAGTAAGATTATTATCCATGTTGGCACTAATGATGTTCAACTTCGCCTGTCGGAGATCACTAAAATAATGTTAAAGAGGTGTGTGAACTTGCAAGTACGATGTCAGACACTGTAATATGCTCTGGTCCCCTCCCTGCTTACCGGAGTGATGAGATACATAGCAGACTGTTGTCACTCAATGGCTGGATGTCTAAGTTGTGCCCGCAGAATAACATAGGTTTCACAGACAATTGAACGAGTTTTTGGGGCAGACCTGACCTGTTGAAAAGAGATGGGCTTCATCCCTCCAGGGGTGGTGCCGCACTTCTCTCTAGAAATATGGCACATAGTCTTAGAGTCTGTACTTGACTAACTGGGGCCCAGGTCAGGAAGCAGACAGACTGGCTAAACTGACCGTCTGCTAGCTGCCTCACTTCACAGAAATCACAGAAATCAGTTCATTCTCGGCACATAGAGACTCACCTAGATATCACACTAGATATCACACATAGATATCACACTATAGAGACTGTGTCTGTTCCCCAAACTAGAAAATACAAAAAATGTCCAAACCAGTTTAAGAGTAATAATTTAACTGATGTTCAACAAATAAAAAATGTATATAATACAGAGAAACAAATGATAAAGCTTGGCTTATTGAATATCAGGTCCCTTTCTACAAAAGCGCTTTGTGTAAATGATATGATCACTGATCATAACCTAGATGTGCTCTGTTTGACAGAAACCTGGCTAAAACCAGATGATTTAAACAAGTCTATCCCCCAAGATTACTATTATAATCATGAGCCACATCCAAAAGGTAAAGGAGGAGGTGTTGCTACAATTTATAGCAATATTTTCAGTATTTCTCAGAGGGCGGGCTTCAAGTATAACTCATTTGAAGTAATGGTGCTTCATATAACATTATCCAGAGAAACAAGTGTTAATGATAAATCCCCTGTGATGTTTGTATTGGCTACTGTATACAGGCCACCAGGGCCTTTATTAAAGAATTTGCTGATTTTCTATCAGAGTTAGTGCTGGCTGCAGATAAATTCTTAATTGTTGGTGATTTTAATATCCATGTTGATAATGAAAAAGATGCATTAGGATCAGCATTCATAGACATTCTGAACTCTATTGGAGTTAGAGAACACGTGTCAGGACCTACTCATTGTCGAAATCATACTCTAGATTTAATACTTTCACATGGAATTGATGTTAATGGTGTTAAAATTCTTCAGCAAAGTGATAATATCTCAGATCATTATCTAGTCTTGTGTAAACTCCATATAGCTAAAACTGTAAGTTATACTCCTTGTTACAATTACGGTAGAACCATCACTTCTACCACAAAAGACTGCTTTATAAGTAATCTTCCTGATTTATCTCAATTCCTCAGCATATCCAACAGCTCAGAAAAACTTGATGATGTAACAGAAACTATAGACTCTCTTATTTCTAGCATTTTAGATACAGTTGCTCCTTTACGCTTAAGGAAAATTAAGGAAAACAGTCCAACACCGTGGTATAATGAGCACACTCGTGACCTAGAGAGAGCAGCCCGGAAAATGGAGCGCAGCTGGAGGAAAACAAAACTAGAGGTATTTCGTATTGCATGGCGGGAAAGTACCCTAATCCTAAAGAAAAGCATTAAAAACTGCTAGATCTGATTACTTTTTGTCTCTTTTTGAAGAAACAAACATACAGTATCCCCAGGTATTTATTCAATACAGTGGCTAAATTAATGAAAAATAAAGCATCAACAGGTGTTGACATTTCCCAACAGCACAGCAGTAATGACTTTATGAACTACTTTACTTCCAAGATCGATACTATTAGAGATAAAATTGTAACCATGCAGCCGTCAGCTACAGTATCGCATCAGATAGTGTGCTATAGGTCCCCTGAGGAACAATTCCACATATTCTCTACTATAGGAGAGGAAGAATTGTATAAACATGTATAAACCCTATTCCCTATTAAACTTGTATAAACCCTATTCCATCTAAGCTCCTAAAAGAGGTGCTTCCAGAAGTCATAAATCCTCTTCTGGCTATTATTAACTTGTCATTGTCGTTAGGATATGTCCCCAATACCTTCAAATTGGCTGTTATTAAGCCTCTCATTAAAAAAACACAACTTGACCCCAAAGATCTACTTAATTACAGACCGATCTCGGATCTAAGACACTAGAAAAAATATATCTAAATTGTGACCTATGGTCTCAATGTCAAATGCAGAAACATTAATTCATCCATTCATGACCTCAAGGTTAGATTATTGTAATGCTTTATTCGGTGGTTGTTCTGTTAATACACAAACTCCAGCTGGCCAAAAATGCAGCAGCTAGAGTTCTTACTAGAACCAAGAAGTATGACCATATTAGTCCGGTTCTGTCAACACTGCACTGGCTCCCTATTAAACATCATATAGATTTTAAAATCTTGCTAATTACTTATAAAGCCCTGAATGGTTTAGCAACTCTTGGCAACTTGATAATACCTAGAATATCAAAATCAACTGCGTGAGGCAGATCCTTTTCCTATTTAGCATCCAAACTGGATGCATCCAAACTGGAATAATCTACCTAACATTGTTCGGGAGGCAGACACACTCTGTCAGTTTAAATCTAGATTAAAGACCCATCTCTTTAACCTGGCTTACAAATAACATACTAATACATTTCTAATATTCAAATCCGTTAATGGATTGTTAGGCTCCATTAATTAGGTCAACTGGAACTGGGAACACTTCCCATAACACCCAATGTACTTGTTACATTGTAAGAAGAATGGCATCTACGCTAATATTATTCTGTTTCTTTCTTATTCCGAGGTCACCATAGCCACCAGATTCAGTCTGTATCCAGATCAGATGGTCACTGCAGTCACCCAGATCCTGTCTGTATCCAGCCCAGATGGTTGATCAGCACCTATAGATGACCTCTGAATGCCCTAAATGTCAGCGGAGACCAGGACAACTAGATGAGCCCCAGAGACAGATCCCCAGTGAAGACCTCGTCACCTAGACGGCCATCGGGACAAGACCAAGGGAACCAGATGAGTCCTCTGCACAATCTGACTTTGCTGCAGCATGGAACAACCTGCTGGTTCGTCTGGCCAGAGGAGAAATGGCCCCCCCGACTGAGCCTGGTTTCTCCCAAGGTTTTTTTCTCCATTCTGTCACCAATGGAGTTTTGGTTCCTTGTCGCTGTTGCCTCTGGCTTGCTTAGTTGGGGACACTTAATTTCCAGCGATACGGTCGACTTGTTTGCACAGATACTATTTAAACTGAACTGAGCTGGACGATGACGTCACTGAATTCAATGATGAACTGCCTTTAACTGAAAATTGAGTGTTTACTATTGTCCTTTTGCATTATTGACACTCTATTTTCCTATTTGATACTATAAAGCTGCTTTGACATAATCTGTATTTTTAAAAGCGCTATCTCAGTAAAGGTGACTTGACTTGACTTGACTATGCTGATGAGGAACTCACCAGCCACACTCCTGACACAGAGCCTAGCCAATCACCACCCCACTGCGCAGAGCATCAGCCAAAGCCCACCGCAGACAGAGAGCTGGGACAGGAGCCTGCTGTGACCAACAAGCCATCGCTAAAAGGAGCAACAGAGCTGAGGATCGACCCGGAGCCAGAGCCTCGCATGATGTCTGACCAGGTGCATGAGCCGACAACATGGCACGTGACGGTGGATGTAGCAGTGGAGAGCGAGAGTGCGGAGGAAAGCCCCGTCCACCGCACCACGGCTGGGGATGAGCTGCCACTGGACTCAAAGGATTTTGATTTATATGCTGAAATGCCCCCACTTATTCCACCTTCATGATTGTCTTTCTGCCCCATTACGACCATGGAGGTCTGTTTTGAACTGTTAGTCTGACTGGAACTGCTGTTTGTCCCATCACAACCATGGAGGTTGGTTTTGAACTGTCTGTCCTCCCTGAACTGTCTGTCTGTCCTGTCACAACCACGGAGGTCATTCCCTTATCCGCCGCACTCCCTGTACTGGGAGTCGCGCTTTGGCGCATGTGGGCTGCATACATCTGGCCAGAAAACCCGGTCTGTCACGAATTCCCAACCAGCCTCCCTCTCCCGCATCCTCTCCTGTGTTCTCTGTCATCCTCTTCCCTCAGGCAATCCATCTCATGAACACTTGACAATAATTATGGTACACACACTACTTATACAAATATTTATCTAACACACATACCTAGTCTACATTTCAGTTGCACATAATATACCAGCATATACAAAACTGTCTACTGTTATATACCTGTACATACAATTGTCAATTTGTATATTGTTATTCCTTATTACTTGTTCTTTTTAATTCTTCTTTTATTATCTGTGTTTTTTGTTCTGTAAGTGTCATTCTGTTGTGCTGCGGAAGCTTCTGTCATGAAAACAAATTCCTCGTATGTGTAAACATACCTGGCAATAAAAACTCATTCTGATTCTGATTCTGATTCTCTGCCCGCTGACACTGCATTCTGCCAGTCCCTCAGCTCATCCTTAGCTTTTCATCTGTGGTTCGGAGTTGCTGCAGGACTGTCAGTCTCCAGCTCCATTTGGCTCCGCTGGGCTCCTCCACCTTGGTCCTCTGTTGCTCCGACTTCACCGCGGCCTCTAAGATCCCTCCTTGTGCCTCGGTCGCCTGAGCCATCTGTTCCACCGCGGACCTCCAGTTCCTCCCTGTCGCCCTGGCTCTGCAACTCTTCATCTCCACCCTGGGCTCCTCTTCCACCTGCTCCGCCACTGTCGGTCGGTCCCCTGGAGTCGTCAGCTCTTCCTCCACCATGGCTCCTCCCTTCATCTGCTCCACCGTGGGCCACCTTCCTGGCTATGGTCTGGGTCCCACCTGGTTCCTCCTACTCCAGGCTCCTCCCTCCGTCTGCTCCTCCCTGGCTCCTTCCTTCATCAGCTCCTTCCTGACTCCTCCCTATGTCTGCTCCTCCCTGGTCATCTCCTCCACCTGCACCTCCCTGGATGTTGTTTGTTGTCGTAGTCGTCATCGTCCACCTCCTGGTCATCCGTCCACCTCCTAAGGCCCTGTCCACATGGAGACGTGTTAGATGTATACGTGAAAATTTTGTATTGTATTGACATTTCGTCCAGATGATTCGTCCATTTCATTCAGGTTTTGGGAGCCTGAAATCACTGTTTTTTGAAACCGGGTCCCAGAGTGGATAAATCTGAATACTACACCTTTGCGTTTTCGTGTGTAAAGCCAATCCGTTCATTTTGTCAAACGATGATGTCATCACCCCACGTCTTAGCCCTAGTCAGACACCTCTACATTATGTAACAGCAATAACAACATGAACAAACACTGAACGATTGCCTTTTTATTAACTAACATTAACAGAGATTAATAAATGCATTGTTCCATGTTCGTTTGTATAGAGCGCGCAAGGTTTATGCGCATAGTCTTGTTCTCCGTTTTTAGTGTATCTCTGTGGCAGAATTGCAGCGCCACATACTGGTCTGGCATGTATACTACATCGTTTTGTGTCTGTTTCATGGTTTCGAGTGTACGCATATATTTCTTGAGACGAGGAAAAAACATCAGATAGGGAAAGCTCTGGCTTCATGTGGATGTGGCCTAAAGCTCCTCCTGCATCTCTCCACCAGGGTGCCATCCTTATGCCAGCCCTTTCACCATCCCTTCTTCATCTCCTCATCCTCTCCTTACGGCGCGAGGTCACGCCATCCAGGAGGGGGCGTTTTGTCATGATTTTTGGTAGTTTGGACTGAGTTTGTTCCGTTTTCACTGAGTTGTTGTCATGGTTTCTAATGGTTCTAATGGTTTCTTCAGGTTTGTCTCCTTATTTACCCTCATTTGGTCTGTATACTTGCGTTCCTGTCTGTTCAGTTAGTGTTTGTTGGGTCTTGAACATGTTACATGTTACAACCTTCCCTCTATGTGGATTTACCTATCTGTGGATATATTAAAGACTGTTTACCTTCATCTTTGTCATCTGTGTGTTTAGAACATGGTAACCCATGATATATATAGTCAGGAGCTGCTACTGGGTTTGAGTAATTAATGGTTAATTTAACTCCAGTCTAAAATAATTCTTTAATATTACTTGTGTTATATTTCATCTGCAACAACATTATGGACTTTTGTGAAAATATATAAGTTTTAACAGCATGAACTGTACAATAGCAAAACAGACATGGTTGTCCATTAAGTATTAAATTCATCATTATACAATAACGTGAAAAGAGTTCTCTGAATGAAACACCATGACTGGCAGATCAATGAACATCTTTTCTATCCAATATAGTGGGAAGAATTTTTAAGTAGTATAAATGAAATGTGGAGTATAAGGATGTTAACTGTGACAAGATGATTGACAGGTCAGTTTATAGTGACAGTAATAATAGTAAAAATATAGGTAAAACAAGTACACACACTGTACATTGCATATCCCGATGCAGTTGAATTTAGGTTGACTTGTCAAGGTTTATGATGCAATGCTGGTTTCTATCCCTCAGATGGATCAAGGATTTTTTTTTAACTCATTGATACTGTGGAAATTTCAGTACACAATATGGGTGCTGTATAAAATGTGTTTTAACCATACAGTGAATTATCATATAGCTATGCACAGTATTTTCCTGAAGTGACACTGTATTATGTATTTTAAATATATTTATGCTCCTTAAATGGATGATCAAGAAGCACTTAATATACAGGTAATTTGAGTTATAAGCAGCTGTCAAAGTAATATATGAAGATCATGTGGAGTTTTTCAGGTCATTTGGATTGGTGCCAGGTTACCCTAACATCAAACCTTTGTAACCTGGATTCTTCAGCAGAGAGTGAACAGTAACAGTGTATAGAATTAACATGAAATGATAAGCAATGAGAACTGTTCACAGCTGTATAACTCACATGAGGTAATAAGAGGTAATTTCTGATATATAAAGTACATTAAAAATAGAATTACAATGATTTTTTTTCTACAGGATTTGAATAAAACCAGTCAATTTAGATGTTAATAACACATAAAACAACATAAAGCAAATTTGTTAGTTTACCTAACAAAACATTTTTACAGCATGAGTTTAGAACTGCAGTGATGTTCTAGTCAGTACATAAACTGAATAAAGTTCAGTCATAGATAGACAAAAGATAAATGCATATAATACTTGAATAATACACGAAGAGAAATAAAAGTAGTGTTTTAGGTTCGGATGTGATTTTACTTAAGTACTAGTTTTCTTGATCACTCAGCATCCACCGGGATTTTAATGTTCTCGTCAATAAGAAAATCCCACGCAAAACATGTATTACATATGAAGATGGCGGTCCTTACCATGTCTCCTAGTTCCACAAAACAATATGGGACAGCTGGAAAATGTAGACCGATCGAGGCCGCCCGCTCCTCTGCTGTGGAATGAATGAATTAAAGAACGAACTAATGTGCGTCCGATGCCGAAAGAGCTGTAGAGTGACGCGAGGTGGCGCGGTGATGCTAAAAGTGTAACGGAAGTGAGGATGACCAATAGGGGCTCAGGTCTTGGCTGTTACGATGACATGGACTATCAGATGACGGGTTCACAGTCTGAACCAAAGCAACCCCGCGAGGGCCCACATGGATTTCAGAAAAGAACCCGAACACACCGAAAAATTTTTCCAAGCGGTAATGCAGTAAATATAATGAAAGAAAACGATTTGAATGCTTTTATTGAATTTCTCGCTCTCTCGTAGTTCTTTTTTTTTCTTTTTCTTTCTTTCTTTCTTTCTTTCTTTCTTTCTTTCTTTCTTTCTCCCCCAAGTTTTGGATAACCACATTCTCACTATGTTCACAACTCTTCTGTAAAACCCTATTGTGTATCTGAGGGATACACCACTTATAAAAACCCATGAATGATGCACATTTGCATATGTAAAACCCAGTAAATTATTTCAGATGCAGCTCAGATCTACACATGCCCCTGCAGTGCCCCAAGTACTGAGAATAGGGCTATACATGTTTGCATAGTCTGAAACACAAACAGAATTTTACCCTTCCAAAGGGCAGTGTTTGAGAATGAACTGCATGCCACTCTGAAGTATTTGTAAATTTGGCTTAGCTTCATTCATTAAATAATTTTTTAACAATTTCTGCAGTACACCATGTACACAACAAGCCTGGCTATTATCAATAGAAATTACTAGTAATCTGTAAATCTGTAATACTTTTACTAAAATATAGGCCTACACACTTTATTAATAAATATTAGCTGTTTACCATAACAAATAAAGAAATAATAATAATAATAATAATAATAATAATAATAAAGATTTAAGCTCTGATTTCTGTATATCATATTTTTACTTAAAAGAATAGTTCACCCCCGAAATTAAAATTCTGTCATAATTTACTCCCCCTCACATCCTTGTCTCTCATCTCTGCTGTATAAATTGCTGCCATCTAGTGTATATCTAGGAAGTTACAACGACACATATAGGTGGCAGATGATGTATCATACCTTTTTTTTTTTTTTTTTTGGCTTGAGCATGGAAAATGTATGGGCATGGACACCCTTAACTGTAACATGGAACAAAAATAGTGTCTTAAGTCCTTTTAGGTCTCTCTGATTTTTTTTTTTTTTCCTCCCCCCCAAAAACTTTAGGGAGAGACTTTCGTTCTATCCTCAAAAAAAATTTCTCTTGCATTAATGTAAATTATCATTATTATTATTATTATTATTTGTGAACTAGCATGTAAGCAGTTTCGTCAAAGCCTAACTTATCTGACAATTCGGACAACTGTGTCACCTATTCGTCAACTTGGGCTCAGACACCCAAGCTTGTTGCCTGCGACTATATTTTGTAATATATTTTTATTTTACTTGGATGTTTTACACAGTAAAAAGGTAACTGCTCTCTTTATTTTCTTTATCATAATTGTAGTTCTTAGGGGTGGTTGCTTCATCCACACATAAAGCTGACTCAGTAAGTCAGGCTGCAGGATAGTGTGATAAAAAGAGATGTTCTTTTTGATAATCCCCCTAAGTGCACAATGCACAGTTACATAAGAAAGAAAGAAAGAAAGAAAGAAAAAGAAAAGACTAGATCTGGAAAAGTCTATTATGACTAAAACATGGTTTTAAAACAAAACCTTTAAAATTTGTTGTAAAAATCATTATCATTCATTGTCAATCCACTGATAAGTCACTGTCTGTTCAGTGAGTTTCACCTGCTGTTGTGTCACATCATGTGGACGCACCTGTTCCAACAGCAGACAAAACTTGCTGAGCAGGCATTGTCTTATCAGTGGATCCTTTAAATAAGCTTAAAGTCCGTGCAAAGTCAATTCTGAGAATTGTTTTTAAACACATTATAAATGTTAGAAATGCATTGCTGAAACATGCTACAAAGACTGTGAACTATGTAGTACTTAATTGTGAAGTTAAACTGTTAAACAGTTTTTCACCATTTTCATGTTCAGGATTTTCTGGGTGGGGTTAAAATCATGACTCGATGACGAAACAGAGTCACTGAGCATGGCCCCTCCCCTAACACTATTTATGAGAGGTGTTCGACTTGAAGCAGCACTGACTGCACAGACCGATCAGTGTGTGTCAAAGTACAGTGAAAGCTATAGAGAGCAGACGGCTCCTTATGCTTTCGAATTGCTCTCGCGGTACTTTGTCAACATAAACCGATCGGTCTACATAGCACTGCTTCAAGTCGAACACATTTAATAACTAGAGCGCATTAGCATTAGTAGTTCACTGTTGAATTAAATGTGTTTTTTTAAAGTATTGAGTGTCAACCAGACATTGGTGGGTGGAGCTACTGTAAATAGCGTTTGCCAACAAGCACGCTATTTGCACTTAATATAAAGACACTCCGATTTTTATTTTTTTTCGCCTCGCTTGGGCCCCAAGTGTGCATGGGCCCCTGGACCTGGGCCCATGCCCATAATGCCCACTGGATAATCTGGACCTGGCTAACGATACGTACCACTGTGCTGTATCAGATAAACAAAGCTAGTATTGGTCATCTATGACCATTGATACTTATCAGTAACAGAAACTAATAAGTGTTGATCAGGCATATGTCACACTCGTTAATATCCATCCACACTAACGTTGCGTGATATAGTGGTTTTTCATCACCCCAGGAGAGGGAGGGAGGCAGAGAAAGAGAGAGAGAGGGAGGGAGAGAAACATGTTTTTGGTTTCATATGTGCTTGCGTAGGAAATGCGAGGCCATGGTAACAGCTGAGGAAAGTCAGTGCTGCAGGGAGTTGGATGCACACTGGGCCTTAGTGGAGAATGTGACCCCCACACTTGATGTGCAGTACCTGGCTCTGCGCCCAGGTTTTGAGGCTTGCTGTCTGAACCCATATGTGCTACAGATAGCCTATATGCACTTCAGACAGGAGCAAGGACCTCTCCAGGCCAGAAGACATGACTACATTTAGGGCAGCGATAATTTATTACTCTGAGCTAAATACTTGTACAGTATGTATAAATCAGGGGTGCCAAAACTCGGTCCTGGAGGGCCAGTGTCCAGCAGAGTTTAGATCCAACCCCAATTAGACACACCTGAACCAGCTAATCAAGCTCTTACTAAGCATACTAGAAACTTCCTGGAAGGTGTGTTGAGGCAAGTTGGAGCTAAACTCTGCAGGACACCGGCCCTCCAGGACCGAGTTTGGGCACCCCTGGTATAAATAAATAGCAAATTAAAGATTTGAATATTTAAACAAGCTGAATAATTTTGTTTCTCAATTACAAATTGCCTATATTTAGGTCATGACTACCTATATGTCACATTTTTTGATGCCATTGGTATAAGACCATCAATATTGATATTTTGTCCCTATCTCCAGACAATACTGATACACAGCATACAGGCAAGTTGTCCACTGGGCCTATGGGATTCTGGGCAGCCCTTACCTGCATGTGTTGTATTAGCCATTAGAAGACAGTTTCCAGAGGAAGGAGGACTTCATAAAGGTTTTGAATGGCCCCATTTTGGTGACAATCAATAAAAAAAAAAATCACAATCACAAATGTTAATGTATAAAAACTTGTTTATGAAGTTTAGATCAGGTATGTATCAATCATACCTGCATTTATGGTTAATTCAATTCAGTTTTATTAATGTAGCACTAAATCATAACAAAGGTTATCTCAAAGCACTGTTAATACTGTTAGATCATGCCTCCACGCCAGATAATTAAAGGGTTAGTTCACCCCAAAATGAAAATTCTGTCATTAATTACTCAGTTTAAGAAAAAAAAAGCAAAAAAAAAAAACTTTTTCGGATGTAGCCTATGCATCAAAACAATACGCTACTATACTGCAACGTATTGTGTCTAGTACCCCCGTACAATCAGGCCTGCGCTGACATCAGAGATTTCATGACTGACGATATTGGGGGGACAGCCTTTATTCAAACAGCCTTTGAAACCACACAGTCATAAGACTAAACAACAATGGTAAAATATTATAAAAAAAACAACAGTATAATATAATATAAAATAAAATAATGAATATATAAATGACTATAATGATTATTATAAATGATTATATGATTAAATGGAATTATAAAACAATTAAATGATAAATGATTACAAATGAATGAAGAAGAATGAATATAAAAGAAAGAAAGTAAAACACAACACAAATGTATGGTTGCTCTCTTAAGGCAAAACACACACAGGCTGTATTTGAGGATCCTCAGATCCTTCAATACCTAACTCAAAACACAACATTGCAACTGTTAAAAAATATATATGTAGATGTAACCAAACATATACTACTGAAAGAAAAATATACCATCTGACCCATTAAAAATATTTAACAATCTTTTAACATCTGTGCGGGTATCACACTAACATGTTGTTAACGTGTTAAATCGTGAATGCTATGCTAGATACATGCCAACAGCCTCATCCTTGTTGATCCTCTGGAGGGATTGGGAAAGGGGAGCAGGTGTAGTGGAAGACAGTGCTGCATTCTCATAGAGCCTGTGGTGACCTGGAGTATTCCACTCTCAGACACTTCATGAGGGCTGATGCATATGCTGGGAGAAGGAAGCAAAAGTTTAGATCACATTCATTTCTGACTCATGGTCTGACTTACTTAATGATATTTAGGAACTGGCTGAAACTACTAACCGTATGATGGCTTTTCCTTCACAGGACGGACTACCCAGCCACCTTTGCGGAACCTTTGGGTAGCAAACCGCATAACACCTCACTATCGCTGGTTCGAGTAACTTCTCTTCTGCCATTCTGGTTAAAATGCAGGGCTGCCAAGAGAAGTCTGTAAAATATATATATATATATATATATATATATATATATATATATAATTTATAATAACCCATAAGTAAAAGAAACAGAGAAAATTTGAAAAAAATATTTTTTAAGGCGATGTTGCCTCTGTGACTAAAAAGTGCCATTACTCATCGACAGGACAGAATATTCAAATATAGAATACTGTGCTGTCTTTACCTGCCGATTTCTGTCTGTGATGAGGGTTAACACTTGCATTCTTGCTCAGTCAGACACCTTATGCTGGACTTTAGACCTTCTAACAACACACACCAGGAGCTTAGGACCTCTGAGCTCTGAAAAAACATTTGGTCATGTCACTGTGTAACATTAGACAGGTGATATGTGTGTTTGATAACATACCTGGACAAGTTGAATATTTAAATATTAGCAAACTGAGTTTACCAGTTATGCCTTCTCAAATGGTAACATTTTAAAAATATATTGCTAATGTTTACAAGCTAGCTGCTGTTCTTTACAACAACTTATACATATCACCTTGCCTCTCATTATTGAAATCATCATGTTCACTGATTTGGTAGCACATGTTACAAAAAACAAGACTTAAGGTGCACAGTTCACGTTTTCGTCGAGCTGCATCTCTGATGGATCTGTGACCATGTCTCCCGCCGGTGTTATGCCTGTTTCACACATACTCTGTTTGCAGTGCGTATGCAGTCCATTATGTATGCGGTGCAGAAGTAGCACGGACTCATTGTGCTTTCACATAGGATGTGTTTGCAGTCCGCTCCTGATCCATGGCTGTTTACCACAAACACAACATTTATCCATTATCTTGATTTCAAATCCAAACATTGTTAGCCTATACTTAAAGTGCTTTTTCAGCATTGTGATTCTCTTTTATCACAGTACAGTTACACAATCTTTCATAGACATTCACATTTATACAATTAATATAAACAACGTATTAAATGCATTTGGCTTCTAGATTTGTATATTAAGCTGCTCAAGCAAGTGGAAACATTTAAACACAGCATATAGCCTACTTTTCTTAAAGGCTATCACAAATATTTTAAATTAAAACTTACCATTGACAGAAACAGTTGGCTGCCGTGCCTTTTACATTTAAATCTTTATTACAAACAGTCCCACGGGTCTTAAAGAACTTTGTTTTTCTACCTCCACAAGACACAAGTGTATATGTTGCCTTGTTTATCTAAAAGTTCACTTTTCTTTGTTTCAAACAGCCAAAAAGCCTGCGAAACACAGTAGACTTTAATTATATCTATTTATTGTGAAATTATATATCTATTTATTGTGAAATTATTTCCATGTCAATCCATGTTCATTTTTACCGTGAACAAAGCGCTGTCACTTTAATTCAGCGCGTGCAGCACAGCAAAAATAGACTTGGTGCAGACCGCAACTGCCACTGTGAACGCTTTAATCTGTTATCATGGGTGTGGAAAAAATATACGCACTGCAAACGGAGTATGTGTGACCCCTTACCCCTGATTTACACTGCACATGTCTGCGGCACGTTATGGCTCCGATGCAGCTACCGGAGCTGATCGCGGCCACTCTAGTCAATGCTCGTGTTTACACTAGACGTGCCGCGGCACGTTTCAAAAGCATCCCAGAAGCGTCTCTCCGCGCCGCTTCACTAAAGGTAGGTACCTAGTCTATTTTATGATGCAACGGCCGTACCGGTGCTCAATAAGTAGAGTATGCTAGTGATCAAGTCCTGAAAGACGTGATGAACTATATCATAGCAATGTGATAAACTGATAGGGACAGCATTGAATTGATGCTGCGTCAATACAGGGGTGTATATGACCTAGTCGAAACCACTGAGACACACATCTCAGATCATAATTGAGGCTGAGTAGGTGTGTGTGCTGCTCACACTGACAGCACATGTGAGGCCAGCGACAACGCATCTAGGTTATAAAACCTCGCAACTGTGCTGGGTGACGACCAGCCAGCGGCCATACAAACGTCCTGAATAGATATGCCATTTGCCCAGGCCCACGAGGACACGGGTTGAGTGGGCCCAAACCCCTATAGCAGGGGTCAGCAAGTAAGTTTGGCATCAGGCCAAAAAAAAATTTTGCCATTAGATGGCAGGCCAGAACATAGTCAAAGGATAATTTCAGAAATTAACTGATAAAAATACAACTACAATTGCCTGATAGTCTGTTACAGTGCCTTTTGTAACTGGTAGTGAGCTGTTACTCTGTGTTAAATCCTGTAGTAGGACAGTCATTAACAAAAAGCCACATTTGTGTGGCGGTGTCCGGCAGAGTAGCCTATGTGAGCGGAGCGTCAACAATTTCCCTTCCACGCTCCGAGCATTTAATAATCACTCCGTTCTAGCTCCGCTACAGGTTCACCATTTCCCGCTCCACTCCTTGCTCGCTGATATCAGAAACAACGCTCCGCCTTCGCTATCTCATGAAAAGTATTTCAGTAGGTTTGAAATATCACAGTTCTGTTCATAACGTATATTAAAATAAATAAAATAACAGGAGAGTTTCAACGTGGCTTATTGGAACACTAGTGTGCAAACTTTTCCTACCACATGAGCTAATAACATGGTTGTCAGCATTAAAAGGTATAATTGCTGCTTTTTGCAGTGCAAATTTTGTTTGCGATGAAAATAACAGTATATTTTCATCAGTTATTTTACCTACGGATCGATGCATTTCTTACAGATTTCTGCTCATTCGAAATCGGATACAAATGAAGTAGCACTGTAAGATTACATTTGTTTGAACGCATTATTGAGAGAGCGATTGTGTGTGAATAAGTGTTGTAGTACCTACTTGTTTAAATCATGCTTTCCGCTGAAAATATTCAGTATCTAGAAGGAACAAACAAATTCCTTGAGAACTATCATAGCCTTCACAATCTTTCTGATTTGAGTGATCCTTTTCTATCAAGCTAGGTAAATATGTTTAATGTGAATTCTTGCTAAATATGCAGTTATATTACGGGCTGTTGGCATGAATTGTACTCGGGATGGAGCGGTGGTGGAGTGAGTGAAAACCACAATGCTCTGACTTTTAAAAAATCCTCTCCTCGCTCCAGTCAAAATCACACCGCTCCGCTCACATACTCTGATTGTAACCGTTGCTGTCATGACAGATCTATTTCAGAACCAGCCACTATCAAAATAATCTAGCTGCGGGCCAGATCTTATTGCTGGCAGGCCAGTTTCGGCCCGCGGGCCGCCTGTTGCCGACCACTGCCCTATAGGACATTCCATGACCCTTAGAGCTATAAGCCAAAGCAATTGTGTCGACGATCCAGTGTGACAGCCTTTGTTTGGACACAGGCAGGCCTTCTGTACATCCTCCAAAACATACAAATAGCTGCTCCGAGAGTCTGAACTGTCTAAAACACTTGATATAAGTGTGCACCACACGTACAGGGCACAGCAGGAGTGTATTAAGCGGCTCCGCCCCCCGGCCGGTGTTTCGGGGGGGAAAGCAGATAGTGTTATGACCTGCGCTTTAAATGGAGTCGAAAGCACTTTAGGCACATAAACTTTTCTAGGCTTCAAGGTGAGTCTGCAATCACCTGGCCCGAATTTAATACGAGTCGTCAAGCGCTTGCGCCTGCAGGTCGCCAACTCGCTTAACAGAGGCCAGCGCGAGCAGGAGCGCTGTCTTGAGAGAGACCGCTCGCAAGCTCGCTGATTGTATGAGCTTCGAACGGGGGTCCCGTGAGAGCATCAAGCACAAGCGCCAAGTCCCAAGTGGGAAGAGTGGAAGGGCAAGGACGGTTCAGCCTTCTTGCTCCTTTTAAAAATCGTATGATCAGGTCATTTCTGCCGATTGAGTGATTTTCAACGTGCGCGTTAAAGGCTGTTATAGCGGCCACATACACTTTCAATGTGGATGGCATATGACCACTATCAAATCGCTCTTGAAGGAAGCCAAAAATTATTGGTATTGAGCAGTTGAATGGGTCTTCGCCCCACGATACGCACCAACATGTAAAAACTCTTCATTTATGTGCGTAAAGACGCCTTGTGGAAGGAGCCGTAGCCTCAGAGATAATGTTCAACATGTGCTGAGGAAGTGCATCTGTTACTGGCAAGCTCCGTCGAGTGGCCAGACATGAAGGCTCCATGGCTCTGGATTTGGGTGCCATATCGTTCCTTGTGCTTGAGAGAGGAGCTCTCTCTTCAGTGGGATAGTCCACGAGGGGGCTACCAGCATCTCCACAAGTTCTGGGAACCACGGCTGATTGGGCCATTTCAGTGGCACTAACAGAACAGATTCCTTTTCCTCTCTGATTTTGCAAAGCACATGAGGCAGAAGTTTCACTGGAGGAAAGGCATACTTGCGTACGTTCGGCCAGCTGTGAGCTAGTGCATCCACTCCCAGGGGAGAGTGTGTCAGTGAATAAAACAGCGGGCAGTGAGTGTTCTCCGCTGATGCGAAGAGATCCACCTCCGCCCTGCCGAATACACTCCAAATCATATTGACTGTCAAAGAGTGTAATCTCCACTCCCCGTTAGGGATGTAACAATTTCTGGTTTGATGATAAATCATGATAAAATTCCCCATGGTTACTATTACCGTTTCATATTTTAATTATCATTAAAACCGTATTCGATTACTGCGATTTTAACAACTCATGATAAATAAATATTGTCCAGCATAAAGCACAGTTTTAAGTAACAGTCTCACATGCGCACAGAACGCAGAGTAGTTTCGTTTTGAGTAAAAATAGGGCGGAAAAGCTAGGAGGTTTCAAAAGAGTCCTAAAAGAATTATACAAATGAATATATGAATTAATTAATTATATGAATGTACCTCTGAAGGTTCTGACTGTCTTCAGAAACGATTCAATGGCATTTTGTTTTCATCTTCGCTCCATGTTATACCTAACGCAATACTGCTTTGTCCACGGAGTTTGTAATTCAGTTTTTCCATAAGAGCCACCTAGTGTCAGTGAGTGGATTTACAGAGACTTATATTTACATTCAGCCTGTGTGCAGTTTCTGTCTGGCCAAAAACAGACTGAATTTGCATGCCCTGCTGTAAATTTTGACCGGTTGATGAAAAACAAGATTATGTGGATTCTACAAATTTAAACAATTCAGATAAGGTATCTAAAATTATTTATGGAGCAGATAAAATACATATAATCATTTATTAATCAATTATTATTTTGACTTAACCGTTTTCTTTATTTAAAGGCTGAAATGTGAGGTTTACCTTTTTATGAAACTTTTTCAATGCTTTATTTGAAAATTTACGTTATTTATTTGAACATGCTATTAACCTGTTCTCAGTTAAGTTGTCATCTAAAATCTGAACATCATTGGTAATGTTATTGTTTTAATGATTATGCAAAGAAAAAGTCATTTTTTTTGTTGTTTGTTGATTTTTAAATATAAAACTTGGTGAATTCATTTATGTGTCGGTGCTTTTTGAACATCTCCAGCACATTTGAACAATACCGTGATAATATTGATAACCGTGATCATTTTGGTCACTATAATCGTGATAAGAAATTTTCATACCATTACATCCCTACTCCCCGTGGATTATCCCGCCCCTCGACAGTAAATCCGCACCGTAATTCAGGCGTCCGTGGACATGTACTGCCCGGATGGAGAGGAGGTGTCGATCTGCCCACAGAAGAAGGTCTCTCGCCAGCCGCAGCAGTGGTCGCGAGCTCACACAGCCTTGGTGATTTATAAATGCTACCACTGTCATGCTGTCTGTCCTGATGAGAACGTGACGGTGGAGAATGTCCAGGAGAAAGCACTCGAGCGCTAGGCATTTCAGCGGGGGAGAGCGCCTAAACTTGAAGACTGCGAGAGAGCTGATCAGTTTTTGTGAGCGCTCCACCGACAGATGCGCTCGCATATCGATTGAATTCAGCTCCACTCCTAAAAAGAGATGTTCCGGCTCGGTACCAGCATGCTCTTTTGCATATTCACAGTCAGCCCTAAGCTCTGAAGATGAGCGAGGAGTCTGAGCTTGTCGGTGAGCAGCGCGCTCTCTGATTGGGCTAAGGCTAGCCAATCGTCAGGATAGTTCAGGATGTGCATTCCGCTCTGCTTCAAAGGAGGGAGAGCAGCCTCCATGCATTTCGGAAACGTACGAGGGGCCAGGCATAAGCCGAAGGGCAGGACTGAGAATTGGTATGCTATCCCCTCAAATGCAAATCTCAGGAAACGCCTGTGGCGAGGGGCTACCTGAATGTGGAAATAAGCATCCTTTAAATCCACAGAGATAAACCAATCTCTCGGTCTGATGTGTGAGAGGATTTGTCTCATTGTAATCATTTTGAACGAGTGCTTCGAAAGCACATGATTAAGCAGTCTCAGGTCCAAGATTGGGCGGAGTCCGCCGTCTTTCTTTGGCACCAGAAAATAACGACTGTAGAAGCCGCTCTCGCGGTCTGTGAGGGGCACTGTCTCTACCGCGTGTTTTGCGAGGAGGTTGTGTATTTCTTCTCGCAGAACTGAGGCACTCTGCTCCCGTACAGTGGACATTAACAAGGATGAACTGAAGCATGTAGCCGTTCTTTATTGGTTTCATAACCCACTCTGATACCCCTGGCAGTGCCTGCCACGCTTCTGTGAACTGTGACAGCGGGCGAAGTGGACTGCACACCGTGAGGGATAACTCCCCGTTGGGGGCGGGGAGTTTAATACCACACGAGTGTGAGAGTGAGTGATGGGGGAGAGGGGAGCGAGAGGAGGAGAATTGCTCTGATATTGAGGTGAGTTTTGTATGTTTTTCGAATTTATTGCATTACATAGTGGAATAGTCAAAACACAAACATGACAATTGCTCTCGCCACCTGCAACAGGCGTGGTGAGCACACACAGCGAAGCAAGCAGACTTCTTCAGTGGCTCGTCTTCAGCGCTGGGTGCAGCTCTCCTCCTCCGAGAGACAGCGTCAGGAAAGCGGCTTTGATTCCGGTGCCGGTGGGTTGCCGTCTCTGTCAGGGCGGGGTCTCTGGCCCTTCGAGCCACGACTGTCTTGATCTCACCGCCGGCTCATGTTCATGCCGAACAGCAGCAGAAGAGGCGTGTGGTCTTCCCGCGCGCTGCACTAAGGAGGAGAGGGAACTCGCAAGAGGATTCGTGCCAGCGCGCTTTGACAGGAAGTGGCTAATGGCCTTCGACTGCTCTGTGAACATCTCTACTGCCACTCCGAAGAGACCTGAGGGATTCACGGAAGCGTCCAGAAGGGCCGTTTTTTTCTGAGTCCTTTAACTCGGTCAGAGGAAGCCACAAGTGACGATCTAGGCAGGAGCGCACTTCTACCCGAGCTCATCAACTGCCTTTGAGAGGACGCTTAGGAGCTCAACATCACTATGATGGAGGTCCCCCATGTCACTGACCGCGGGCCATATTCCTGCTGTTGACTGTGTGCTTTATAATAATCAAACAACAAAAGACAGACAAAATCACTCACTGCTCTTTACTGAAGGACATTTGTAGCTTTAATAAGCTACAAATGGCATCACTAGGCATCACATTATAGTACTCCACGTTGTGACGATGTCAAAATTAAATAAATAAATTGCAATGAATTGTTCATCTGTCTTGCATTTACTAGTCATCATTCATATGTGAAATCACTCTGTGATCATTATCTACAAATCAAAAATGTCAATATTCTTTGGATCTACAGTCATTTTTACAATGACCGAATTAAGATGGTGACGTCTTTAGTCCAGCCCCTATTTACCTTTATCTGGCTGACGTGCATCACCCGCGGCAAGATGGCGGTGGCAGCCGGGAGGCATTGAGTATACCTTGCAGAGCTCCTCTTGACGATTTATTGTTTTATCCGCGGCAAAAGAGTGCTTATCGTAAGCGTTCTACTGTGATCGCTCTTCCCGGATTATGCAAAGGAAAGTATCCTCGACATTATGTGACTAGCAGACAGTCGTTGAGACGCTGCAGGGAAAACAATGCCAGTGAGTAGTTCCAAAACCTGAACTGGATAAACGGAATGGGAGACTCCAGCCTTGTATACCAGTGTCTAAGAAGTCCCGGAAAACGTGTACCAGACTATTAAAGAGGCAGTCGTGAGTACAATTCAGACTGCTGTGGATGACTGTTTGACTTGACTGTTGACTGTTTTTGATAGGGGGATTTATTTGTTTTTTTCTTCTTTTCTAATATTTTGACTATTTGAACTATTGGCTGTGGACTGTTCACTGTTTGAACTACTGCTTGGTTTTTGAACTGGACTATTTTTCCCCTCCTTTCTTTGTAGCCTATTTTTTGGATGGACAATTTTGAACTGATTTTGGTGGGGGGTTGTTGTTTTTCTCTCTCTACTCAAAAGACTTTATCAGACACTTGAATTTTCTCACTTTTGAATATACATATTTGAATTCAATTCTATGTGTCCTGTTGTGTTGAATGGGTTGTGTTTTCTATTTGAGAGCACTTATTATTGGTATATTGCATTGAATGCTGGTGAAAAATCCTTATCTCTTTAAGTTATGGGTTTTGTGTAAGACAAAATTGACTATACAAGATCTTTGTACGTTTCCTTGATTTGCATCTTAAAACTAATGACACAAATCTTGTCTGGCACCACAGAAATAAACCCCGAAACCTAAACAAAGAGTGTGTGAAAACGTTACATAAAAGTGGCACCCCAGATGGGACCCCAAATATTAAACTTGTGAGAGGGAACTTGCACTCACATGAACTTTCAGTTCATCATTCAAAAAGACTAAAACGCAAAAACCAATTCTGCAAACAAAATGGCTGCATCTCCGAATAAGTCTTGTCATGAAATGGAGGGAGATCAAAATCAAACTCCAATAGAGGTCTTTAAAGAGGATCTTGTGGATGTAATGACTTTGGATCAGGATGGAACTCAATCCCTTCTTCCTAGTTCACTGGAAGGATTTCAGGCTCTTTCATCTCATTATACTCTGCTGGATATGGACTTAACAGGAAGTTTGGATCTCAGAACCCCAATATCACCCATATCACCTTCCTCTCAGCCCTCATTTGGAGTAACTGGATTTGTGGACACTCTGACACTTCAGCAAGTGAGTGACATGACCAGAAAACAATACCAGAGCCTGAAAGACACTTTTTTCCCCCTGAAATTGGTCAGTTGAAACATGCCGTAGATACTTTCACTTTAAATGCGGATACTGCATCTGCGCGACAAACAACAGAAATAAAACAGCTTATGAGTAATCAGTTTGAACACTTCAGAAAAGAGTTTAATAACATGCTGCATTGGCGACTAAAGAATCATCATACAGAGGTATGGAAGGATTTCAATGCTGTCATGGAACCAATGGCTAATACTCTGGATCTCATTCAAAAGGCCACTGATCAATGTACTCAACAAATAAACACCTTTATTTCTCAGACAGGTTCAAATAGTAATTTACAGGATGAACTCCACCAGTGCACGCAACATTTTCA
>JAFVLL020025626.1:25523-53487 GCA_021397915.2 Tor tambroides | reverse complement strand
CAGAACGACGTTTTGAAAAATTCAGGGAGCAGCAATGACAAGAAAACTAAAGGGAGAACTGGTTGGCCGCAGCATGTGTGGGCACTGGAACTGAAACAATGAGACTAATGCAAAAGACACGAAATGAGGCCCTTTGAACTCATTTTTAGTTGTTCTCTCACTTTATTTAATGGAATATTTATGTGCAATTTCCCGCTACGGACAGTGGATATTTGAGGAAAAACCATTCCATTTTAGAAGGAGGATACTCTCTTGGTAAGAGATTGTGTGTTGCTGTCTGATATTGGTTTATTATTGTTTGTTTTCTTGTCCCATTGTGAATCAAAATGAGATCTCTGCCACTAAGGAGTACACGTGAAGTTCTGTCTCATTCTGTCTCTCTATCACTTTCAATATCTATCTCTATCTATCTCAATATCTGTCTCTCTCTTCTTTAATTATGAGGAAGGTTAGTCGATGTTATGATATAGTAAATGTTTTATTTGAAAATGTCATGAAGTGTTATAATGTTATTTTGTGGTCGTACAATGCTGGTGTCTGAAACAACTGTCGAGTCCACCCAGTGCACTTCCGTCCAGAGACACAAAATTTAAATAATATTGGAGATGTAAACAATGTAATTAATTCAATAAACCACTGTGTTTTTAACAACCTTAAACCTTTTGTTGTATTGAAATGTAATTTAACAAAGATGCCACTTGGTAAATTGCACACTAAATAATTATTCACAGAAGATAAGTGCTGTTCGTAAGCAGAACATAGACTACAATATAGAAATTAATGATACGTTTCAGGGACTAGAGAGACTGTTGAATATATTTTCAACTATACTTACATAGACTTGACAGTCAAATCAAACAGCACTCACGCGACGCATACCCAGCAGCTCCTCGAGCACAAACAGAATGATTCAAGCAGCCCAAACTGTGTCCTGCTTTGAGGCATATTGGCTTTTAAAAAAGTAATCTAAAGTTTTGAAGACAAATGTTTACATTTGACAAAACTGCTGTAAGGGTCAGCAACGTGGCTGTTGTGAACAGTTTGTCAGTTTATGCTTGCAACACTAAATAGACTACTAAAAAATAAATACAATTAATTACAAATAAACTGTTAATGCTAGTAGCTATCGGCCTTGTGTACAGGTAGGCTAATTATTTTTGACAAGCAGGCCTACCATTCAAGCTGCTTTGACGTTGTCTATAGTTTCAAGTAACTACAATTAAAAAATAATAACTGGTAAATATAATTATGTCAAAATAAAAATTTACATTTTTCTTAATTTGAAATACATTTGTCAGTGTGCATAACGAAATTTGCACATTAATGAATTACAGCATTAAATGAACATTGTTGAACAGGTGATACGGTTTCTGCAGCAGGTGCCAAAAAAGATCAAATCATAGGCTACTTAAATTAATTAAAATGATGATTTGCTTCCATGCCTGTATAGGGTATTTTATACAATGGTCATATAGGCTAATACTGGAAAAAAATATCACAATAGTAGCCTATATTATTGATTGAGGAAAAATCCAGAATACCATCTAAATCTCGAAGAAGGCCATTCATGTAATGTTAATTAGGGTATCCTTGACAGTATTTTTAAATAAACACGATTCTAACATTGAAATTGCACAGGCTAGGTCGTACAAAATACAATTATACGCTGTTTAATCGCTATAAATGGGGAAAACTGCAAGACGTTTAATTCCATAACTGCTAAAATAAATGACTGAGTAGACTCACTGGAGCCTGTGGAAAATGCCAAAATGACGTTAACAACAAAATACGTAAGAGGGCCAGACTTTGCTGGGGCGACCAAGGCCTGCTCGGATGTGCAAATGATTGATAAAGTGCCGATCAAAATGTGCAGCTGAAACTCTCCACTGGTGTGGAGGGGGGCTAGCACCACAATTCATAGAACCGAATTTTGGCAATGGCCGTAACAACAGAATCAGCAGTATCCGCTGGAATTATGAAATAATAATAATAATAATATAATGGAATTATGGAAGAGGAATAATAAAGTGACAGATATACGTTATAGATTTTTCATGTTTTACGATTTTTAAAATCATGTATTCGATGCATATTTAGAAAGACCAGTCCTTTTCTTTTTCTAACATATTTCTTGACTGTTATTAACTTTTTTGGTGAATTTTTGTGGGCTAACATGCTACTTGCTAAGTGCTTTTCTTTCGAAGCAGGCCTCATAGTTTTCGTCTAAGGTTCTTAAGGCATGCAATTAAACTGACATCTCCGCCAGAGTAAATCTGCTTAGATAGGAAGACACAGACAATTTAAGACCCATCCAGTTGCATTAAATTCCCGCTTACGTTACATCGTATTGTCTGATTCCACAGGTCCTATGCGCTAGTAATTGTAGATAATTTGTTGAGAGTGTCAAGATGGCGTCTCAGATAAAATTAACCGTCTGTACTCCCTTGATTAAGAATACAGATAATACTGTGACCTCATTGTGACCTGCTGCCGCTGCTGTAACAGGTATGACTCTCCAAATGCAAGAGAACACATATCTTACATTCGACACCATGATTCCTGAAGGCCCAAAGCAGTAAAGAGCCCTTATTTCCTCTGGCACTACAACAAACGAAGTCGTCTAATCCAGGAATACAATTTCGTTGGTATATAGCTCTTTTATCTCTCATTTCCCATCAACTCATGTCTCATATGATTTAATATCCTTAATTCTTACTAATCCTAACCAGCACAAAAAAAAAAAAAAAAAAAAACTTTTTTATTATATCTAGTCTTCCTTATATCAACTTGCATCGCCAATGGCACAAGCCACTTCCCAGCATAATAACAAATTCACTAGGTCTCTTTGGTGTAATTGTCCAAAACTCGATCTTAATGTTCTCGAACTTACAGGGTCGTATTATATTTTAAAGCATGGACCAAACAGCATCTTTTTCTTGGTATTACAGACATCTGTAAACCATTAGCTCATAAGACCCTCCTCCATTTTTTCTGTCTGCAGCAGTGGTTAGTAGACATGTTGACGTCAGAACAGAGCCATCCTGTGCCTATATGGTAAACGTAATCACGTACAAGGCCTGTGATCCTACCTCAACCTAAATCCAAGCATCAAAACCGTTCAGCAGAAATCACTTATATACAGCCTAAAACAATTTAAGCTTGCTTAGAGAAAATTCTGTTGTATAGCCTAAGTGGCACTATCTCAGATAAAACATTTAGATTAAAAACAATCGCGCACAAAAAAAAAAAAAAAAAAAAAAAAAAATAGACCTGAATGTCGCAGTCTTTATCTAATTTTAAATTCAGAACAGATACGCAGGCCTTTTTAAGCAATGTAGTGTGTTCTTAAAGTTCGTAAAGTTCTACAGCGCTTGGTTTTCCGTGCACTAATGCTAGGCTCTATTTTAATATAGCTAGATTGGGATCACCTCTGTGTAATTAGACGTAAATTAATTTTTTACATTTTGTCCCACATAAATGTGTTCCTCATTGTGTCACAATATAATAGATAACAATCTAACTTAATTTAGGTTATGCGAGTTAAATGATTTTGGGTGCGTTTCGCCGACATTTGCAGCCATTTTGATCTAGCCTAAGTTTTGCAACAAAATAAGTCTGATATTGACTGAAATGGAGAATTAAATATCCTATTTTCAACAAGAAGATTAATTAAAGCGTAAATGCAATATTCCAAGTGATTTCGAATAAAATAGGCTATACAAAAAAAATGAAGTTACGAAATCCTCTTTTGTTCATAAATTTAAGATTTGCACGCCACTTTTTGATCTTAACTTTTTGTAATCTTAATTTATATTTTATTATTATATAGCATATAGCCTATATTTATATTGTTTATATATAATGTCATTATTTAACTATTATCCAGAGGTTCTATGGCTACACAAGAAATCGCCTTCATTGTAGATGAATGGATTCTTAGTCACTGACCCAAAAACGTTTCCCGTTTATATTGGAACCATTGACAGGACAGAAAAATCGATATGCTACACTTCTCATATACTGCGGCGCCACTGTATGAGGTTATAAATTACCAGCTGATTTCCTAATAATTAAACAACCAAACAATGTGCCATTCTGAGCGAGTGTACTGTGTTTTGCTGAATGTTGCGCGGAAGATCAGGCCAGTGCCCGTGGTGCTGTCAGTTGTGACAGTTCCCAGATGGAGGCCGCTACTGTATGCGAGATTGAGTTTCTCACAGAAACAACTCCCTCTTCTTCCAAACCGTCCTCCAAAAGTTCTTCAGGCACTCTTGCGCCCAGACTTCTTAAACAACGGTAACGCGGAAAGAATGAGCTGAATGAGTTTTGAAGGAATAAAGACGCTTCGCTCCATCAGGTTATGTGAGAAGAGATGGCTATACATCTGCATGACAAGCTAGTGGCAGGATCACTGACGTGTACTACGGTAAACTGGTTTTACCTCCTGGAAAGTGATTTGTTGACTTATAACAACTGGCACAAAACTAGCCTACTGAAAAGCTAAGAGCTTGCTTTCTTCATCTCTTTTATCAAAGCCGTGGTAATATCTAAAAATCAGTCGTTTGAAATAATTATCATTGCTGTGCTGCTTTTGTCGTTGCTGTTTTGAATTGTAGCCTAGGCTACTTGTACTATTTGTATTGTGGTGCACAACGATCTGAAAATGATTTGAAAATCGTTTATTTGTACTGTAGCAACATTTACGAACTCCTTTTTTTTCTTAAAAGAAAAAAAAAGAAAAACTTGGCGATGACAATGCTTCTACAAAGATTGCCCTTCAACATTGATAAAGATTTTAAATGTTGTAATTACAACGTTATGTGAAATTAGGCTACTCGATTGCACAGTAGTCTACTCTTGGCATTTGGCATATTTTTGTTGTATTAGATTCTTTGCACAAAAAAACAAATTCTGTTTGTAAAATAAAAAAAAAAAAGTAATTTGATTGTGAATGTTATATTTTGACACCAGAATATCTTACGCAACAAAACATAACGTATAAATAGGCCTATATAGTGTTACATATAGCTAAGCTAGCCTACATGTAGGCTAATTTTAAAAAAAAAATCAAATTAGCTAAAGAATATTCCAAGCGAATTTACTTTATGTGTGCTGAACAGCTGGCCTCACGGCTCAGCACAACGACTCCTTCATAGACATTTCAGAAAAAGCTTATACTGCATAAAAACCGTCACGTATTGAGCCTGTGAGAGGAGAGGAAGACCTCCCAAGTGGTCAGGGCATGCGTGTCATTTCAAGCGAGTCCTCTGACACTTCATTTATCCCTGCGAGCATGAGGCGACTGCTCTGTTTTGTCGGTGATAAACATTTAAAACCTTTAAACGAGAGCATAAATCCAGATGGGGGGAAAAATCATCAAAACAACTGCATTTTTAAAAACCAACTTGTCAAAAATAACGGAACTGTGCGCTTTGAGTATATCTTAAAAGGCAACGAAAAAGGATCGTTTATTACGTGCCCTTTTTAAAATGTTAAAATTGAGCAAGCTTGAAATATTCAAATAAATATGGGTGCAGTTTTTCGGGAACTTGCGGCCAATAACAAAGGAATAGCGCCCGGTAGAAATGCTGAGTGTCAAAGGGTCACAATTTACATAATAGCTACACAACGTCGCTATGAGTGTAACTGTAATAAATAACATGCTACTTAGATAATTTAAGGTAGTTATTGTGAAGATGTAGCCTAACTGCATAGGTGACTATTTGAGTAGGCCTATAACAGCTAATATAAAATAACAGGGATACTGTAATCACACTTTTAAAGGTGCATTTGCAGCTTATGGACATCGTGATTGTGAATTTCATATAGCGCCCGAAGGTGAAGATTTTATATGTTCATCTTATCACTTCTTACTTCATATGTTCATCTTATCCATGTTCACTGTTGGTTGTGTGAGGAGATGGCGGTCAAATCATTAATGGTAGACCTCATATTACCATCTATTAAGCCTAATAGTAATGTTTTTTCAACTAAGCGTCCAGGATTGACATTGCCTGACCCTCACAAAATACGAGCTTTTTTATCCCTTTCATTTAAATGGAACCCATAGGAGTGGTGGTGCAATACATCTTCAGTGAATAATAAACAGACTTTGTTCATCACAGACAAATTATTCACAGTGTTAACCTTTTAAACTGATCAATTAAACAAAACGAATACAAGTCTATTTGGACCAATGACATATAGTAGCTGGAATAGACTGTCCTCGCTTAATAGCCTACTCAAGCTTATAACTTCACTGCTCGTAGGACTTGGCTATTTCGTGAAGATGCAAGTCAAACTAAGATAGCTAATAATTTTTTTTTTTTTTTTTTTTTAAAGTGAAATTAGTGCTGAAAATAAATGGTGAGGTTTTTTTACGAGGCGATTGTGATTTAATTGTGACTGTAGGCTATATAAAAATGTGAATGAAGCAAATGAGATTACAAAATATGACCTTGAACTTGGCATTTTTTCGCTTTGTTAAAACCAACCGTCCACTTAACACGTGGCCTGATGACGTTTAGATTAAATCGATGCACTCATTCAACTTGTGTTTTTATTATAGCTAATAATACCATATATGCTATATTTAATTCAAGGTAAATTTTACGGATAAAGAGGACGCAGTCTCAGCAAATGTTGCTTTTGGTAACAACAGACGGAAGCGTCTTTTTTGTCAGTAGGCTACAAGATGTAGTTATTTAGAAAATCGAAATCCAAAGTCGAGAACAAAGGGAAAAATTCAGGTAGACGCCAGTCAGAAGACACCAACATTATTGCACAGAGGGCCCGAGCTGTCATTACGATGCTGGCTGATGGCCGATGGTCTATAAAGCTCCCTCTGATATTCTTGTGGTTCTAACCATCTGACTATCGCAGGAGGAAAGAGCCTAGTAAAGCAACTTTCAAAGAAACTCCATATCACATAGCCTAAATCCACGCAAATGCAGCGATATTGGACTTTTTTTTAAAAAAAATTACAAATAAAATGAATTAAACTGCGTGTCACTTGCCTTCATATTAAATTCAGTGTGCACTGTGCAAAATGCAAGCACAACATTGTTGCGGTGTTGCATTTACATATTAGGATGTGCGAAATGTAGGCCTATGAAAATTGTTGCTCGCAATTGTATTCAAATATTGATATGCATCCCCGATCATGATATTCATCGCCATGTAGGCCTAATGAAATGAAAGGATATGAAATTATTAATGAATGGATTTCCTTAACTTCATCACAAAAGTGTGATACAACTAATTACAGAAATCAGTCCTCAGTCTTTGCGGAGTCTGAAAATTCATTCATGCATATTCGAGGAGATAAGCCAAGAGCTAAAGCTAGCATTCTAGCATTAACAGCGATGAACCAATTCTCAGACGACTTTATGTATCTGCAATACATATGGCCGGTCAGTTTTCCAATCATGAAAACATCTGTTACTGTGCACACCACAGACCTTGAATGTGCAACAACAGACTGTAAAAATAACCTCATGTGGCATGAGGTAAAATACAAACGTCCAGTCACTGCTTGTGGCTGATACAGTGAAGTATGAGTTGAGAGCATGGTGCCGGTGCCCAACTGAAACGTGCGACTTTCGGGAAGAGTGGCTTCGAAGTGGCAGAGGAAGGACAGATGAATCAATAATGAAGAGCAGACTAGGGTGTAACCATGGAAACAGCGATACCATGGCAACCCCAGGTTCTCCTGTCACTCAGGGGCCCCTCAGGCCAGTATATCCGGGGAAAGGTTCCTCTCCCATCCATCATGGGCATTTCTGGAGCAGTCTGTGGCTGACTGTGTTAAACCACAGCGATGACAGCTATCTGCTCTCCTGCTCTGAGCTACCCTTCTTTCTCTGTATATTTACTATCACATTTATTTTTCTCTCATGTTATTCTCTCTTACGTCTTAACGTGTCTCATCAGGGGTACCCTCTATAAACCACAAAGACTTCCCGGCATGATCATGCGTTTTCAGTTTGTGTCCCCATTCACATTCAAACTTTGTTCCTGTTAGTAGCTATCACAGATCTAAACATAAGATGTCCCGAGTATGACATATGACTGGCGAATGATTAATGGCTATGCTGAAAAGACAGCGGCCTAAAAAGTTAAGGCCTCTCTATTATTATAGTAGCCAGATGAACTCGTCACTGTTTTTAAAATTCAGCTTATTGGGGGTAAAAGGGACAAAACTCCAGCTTTTATAAAAACGAGCTCTTATTAAAACATTTATACCCTAGAAAAATTGGGATTAACATCGAGAATGCTTTATAGCCTAACTGAATTATGTGCAGTTTCTTTTTCTGACTTCATTTGTGCTTAAGCTTTTGCGTGAATTGAACAAATTTCATAGAAGGAAAATGTTTATTCTTTTAAATACTGAACCTAAATATCTACTAAAATAAATAGGCCTATAGCCTAACTGATTTTGTGCAGAGCGATCTAGGCTTGGCTATTTGTTTTCACAGACTTTCTTACTTTTGCGATTCGGGGTGCAAGCTTCAGGGGTCAGCGGAGACATGGAGACAGAGGCCCAGTGACTCAACCTGATAATGATAAGGATATTGAGCACGACATTCACCTTGTTGCCAGTAATGAGGAGTTCATTTCGGGAAGCTGCGCTTTTGGGACATTCGCCAATCCCCTATGCATCAGCCTGCAAAGATCATTAGACCATTTCCCCGTTACAAGCTCCCTCTGAATTTAATTCATACAGTCTACAACAATCAACAATCACAATCCTTATTGTGTTTTTTTTTTATTTACTTATTTATTATTTTGTTTTATTTATTATCTGTTAATTGTTGTGGTTATCATTAGCCTACTGTGATCACTGGCAAAATGAAAACTGTATATGCTATTAAAGTCACGATATAGCGGCTGGATTGCAACAATTCCGTATATAATTTGCCTATTTACATTGTCTATTTTGTATATTGTGTATACCTAATTTATCTGTTGTGTTATGTTTCTTTAGTTGCTTATCGTATTTTATATTTTACTGTCTGTATCCTGCTGTTGTTTTGTGCACTGGAAGCTTCTTCTGTCACAAAATAAATAAATAAATAAATAAATAAAAATCCTTGTTTGTTTAAACAAACATCAAATCTTATTCTGATTGCGATATTAAGTTTAAGTGCAATTTTGCTTTTGTCCTGACTGCAGATCTACTTGCGATGCACTTAGAACTGGCCCTGCTTGACAGTGCTTTGCGAAACAGCTCGCATTGGTATTTAAATAAAGAAAGAAAGACATAATAAAATGACGTTATTTGCTCATATTAAAACTGTGTCGGTATATGGGACACCAAATCAGCGTCTTCCAGACTTATTCCAGACTTATTACAAATGAAAAGGGGGGGGGGGGGGAATAATAAAATAAATAAAACACCTATGATGAGGTGATCCTGTTAATGTTCGTTAATGAACAATATATCTTTTTTTTTATTATTTTATTATTATTATTTATTTATTTTACAGAGAATGTCTGTAAATAGGCTATATTTAAATCAAAAAGAAAACATGTAGGCTAAGGGGGGAAATAACTTCTCCGCCAACAAATAATGTATCGAAAATAATCTGGGGTCAAATACCCTTTTTTATTTTTATTTATTTATTTATTTATTTATTGTGCCTGTTACAAGCTTGATCCAAACATTCAGACCTCATTATAGAAGTTAAAACAGAAGCGATGAGGCACATTTGAATGTTTCTTATAATACTGAAAAACAAAAGGTGCACTGAAACCCACTATAAAGTGCAGCTAAATTGTTTGCCATCATTGCTTTTCCCACTCATGCACGCTTATTGATTTAGGAAGTGGGTGGCAGACTGATTTGGGACTGAGTGGCCCCATGTTTATTGGGCACACAAGTCCACAGGTCTGCTGGTATTAGGACTTCTCACGGGTGGCCAGGCCACTGTGATACACCACACCCCACTGCTTTCATTGCTTGCCGCAGAATGGTTTTGATCATGGTCAAAGGAAAACGCAACACTTTGATTCCATGACGCTGGAAAGGGTGGTCAGTGTAGCTGCCACAATTTTAGGACACTGCAACAACAGTTCAAATATTTTCTGACGAAGGGTCCAATTCAAAGCTTATGTGATAATACTGACTAAATCTGATCGAATAAATGTCAGGAAATGTGGTGAAGTCATGATAGCCTTTCCAATAGGCTACTTAGCTTGTACCAAAATAAGGTAAACGGGCGAATAGCGCTACATGAATCGCTGTTTGATAAAGACAAGGTTGAAATGTCATCTTTAACTTTTTTTTTTTTTTTTTTTTTTTGATTCAACTTAAATGTTTATGTGATTGTTTTGTGCAGAACAACCTATTACTTTTTACACAGCCTGCTCATCATTCCTCCATTCATCGGATTTAATTTGATCTGTTTAATTTTCTCAGATTTGTAGTTGCAAGCCTCCTGCAGGGTCACTGGAGCTATAAGACTGAATGTGATTTACCCTGGCAAAGCAGTGTTCTTTATTATTTATTTATTATTCTGTTTGTTATTTTATGAACGTATTTACCCTAATATAATTCAGAATCATAGGTTAAATAACATCACATAGCTTACTTACATAGTGCATAGCCTACATTAAACTAATAATAAAATAAACGTAAATAAAATATCTTCATCCTTATATAGGAGTTACTGCGAACCTAACTGTAGCCTAAGTTTCGGTGTAATTTCGCGGGTTTTATTTATTTAATGCTGTCCTGTTCATGTGCATCTATTCAAATTTGACAATGTAAAGCACTTTGAATTGCAATTGAAAGATGTTATATAAATATAAATAAAGTTTATTATTGTCCTGCATGACTCTCTTTGCGATGCACTTCGATGATTCGTATACGATTTACTAGTTTATCTGCTTGGGGTTTCGATACTTTTGAGAAAATATATTGCCTACTATTCGATCATAACAATTTTATGAAGACGACTAGCCTAAGTACTGTTTTAGGAAACCTGGATGATAGGCTGCTGGTGCAGCAATACGCAAGCTATAATTTGTGTAAATTGTTAAATAAATAAAATGTTGAATTCAAGAACGATAGCAGTGCACAGCCAAACTATGAAGGGGAAAAGAAAAGAAAAGAAAAGAAAAGAAAAGAAAAGAAAAGAAAAGACACTCGAAAAACATCGTTGGCATATACTGCACAAACCTGCGGTCTAAAGCGCTGTTTCAGTCTCAGTCATTCAGCTGGAGCTTTAAAAAGGATTGCTGTTATGACACTGATCTCAGCGCGATTAGAGCACAAACCTTGGGTGATTAGAGCTGTCAAATAGCCACTACTGAAGCTGTCACTGTTCACAATCACTAGCAGTGAACAGCACCGTAAATTTTCTTTCCACAACGATCAATGAGGTCAAAAATAACTTTCTGTTCTCCAGAAAATTATTACTTTTTTAACACTTTAATGGAGAAGGAATACTAAACATACAATTATCCATATCCATGCAGCCATGTGAACGAAACTGAATGAATCTCCTAAGTAGCTTTTGCTGTATAAGCAGCTCATCTCAATAGCTGTCTCAACGTATAATGTTGAAAACAGTGCACATGGTGTAACCAGACATGTCTGTATTTATGGAAGAAAAAAAAAATCTTGTTTTTATTATACAGTCTCCAGTAGTAAAACATGCTACATGTTTTTAGTAGAATGAATGAATGAATGAATAAATAAATAAATAATAAATAAATAAATAACAGATCATACTTGTGTCTATCCATAACAGGCCCATAAATATTTCTAAACCACTGATTACTATCTGTGCAAAATAAATTGCACAATAGCTGTCAATATAGAAGATAAAATAGAATAAGTACATAGGGTAAGCGCGCCACCTTGTGGTCATTGCGTGTTATAGTAGCCATACAAGTCCATTGAAAAGAAACGAGGCTAAATACTGGGCTAGCTACAGCGACTTTCTCATAAGCGTCATCAGGTAGTGGCAAGAAAACACATTCGTAAATTAACTTGATCTTTGGACCATCCATAAGTACAATTCTTACAATTTAAATAGACAAAACAACATAACGTTATCCTCGCATTCATATCGCCACTGTTCCAGACGTGCTATGAAAATATTCGGTAGTCTACAAATGCCGCGTGATACTACACGAATAAATTAATAATTACAATATAATATTTTTAGAATAATAATAATAATAATAATAGATGGAAATATAAGCGATCTTTAGGTTATATGAACTAGGCCTATGTCTGATCTTGATGGACACTGCGTTTGAAACTGACATGGTCTTTGAATCTCTACTTAAGACGCAGCCAAAATCCAGCCAGCACAAATTTTCTCATAAGATATAAAGCAAATATATAAAGCAAATACAGGCCTAGCTAACATATAGCAAATATAAAGGTAAGCATCCAACAACACATTGAAAGCTCACACGTGGTTTGGACTCTCCATGATGTAAAAACTGTATTTTCTCTCCCCTTACCTTAACCTACCCCTCACACAGAACTTTCTGTATTTTGGAATTTCAAAATGCACCGTTTAGTATGATTTTTAAGCCATTTGGTTTATGAGGACACAGAGTCCTAAACCATGTTCGCGTTGTAATACCCATGTCATTATAGACTACTCGTTTGCGTCCTCATAAACCAAACCAGTACACACACACACGTACATATTATACAGCTGCCAAAGCCATACGGCAAAAAAATAAATAAAAAAAACAACAACAATTAAAAACAATAGTATTGTCATATTCTGCTAATATTCTCTGCCTTTCAGTATCCACAAATATCAGGTAGCCTAATAATAATGAAAAAGAATAACATTTAATTTTCTAAGCCTAAGATTTTGTGATAGTGAAATATTAGGACAATTAGAAAAAGCTGTTTTCTATTTGATATACTTTAAAATGTAAATTTTTCCTGTGATGCAAAGCTAAATTTTCAGCATCATTATTCCATTCTTCAGTGCCTCATGATCATTCAGAGACAATTCTGCTGATTTGCTGCTCAATTATTGGTGCTCCGTTATTAATAATGGGTCTAATTATTATTATTTTTTTTTTTGAAAGCAGTTTTTGCTGTTTAATATTTTGTGGAAACATTTTTTTTTCATGATTCATTGATGCATTTGTTTGAAATGGAATCTTTTGGAACATTACTGTCACTTTTGATCAATTTAATGCATAGGCTATTTGCTAAATAAAAGCATTCACACCAAACATTTGAATATGGTTTCTGCATAAATATTATACCACAGCTGTTTTTTAACATTGATAATAACAAATATTTCTTTAGCAGCAAATCAGCATATTCACTGATTTCTGAAGGATCATGTGACACTGAAGATTGGCAGCTAGCTTTGCATCACAGCAATAAATTACTTTTTATGTATCACAATAGAAACCATTTAATTTAAACTGTAATAGGCTACTATTTCGCAATATTAGTGTTTTTATTGTATTTGTGAGCACATAAATGCAACCTTAGTGAGTGTAAGAGACTTCATTAAAAAGCGTATTTTCCAAACCTTTGACAAGTATTATTCTCTATACTTTCCTGTTTGGAGTAACACACAACATCGTTCAGTCCCCTCTAACCGCCTGCTATGCTACCAACAGCTGTGCTGTTCACGGCAATAACCAGATCTGACCGCCAGAGCGCAGTATGCTAGAGATCTAGTACGGAAGGGCTCTATAAATATTTCTATCTAGGTTCATGCATATTTTACAATTAACTTGTTTTAATTTGTCCAACTTTAAATGATTTTGTTTCACTTTAAATTAATAATTTTATATTTCGCCATCATTTTTAATTGCATTAATGTCATTCGCAGTGCTTGATGGGCTTGTAGTTCTTTCACTCACTAAAGACTTGTACCTGTCTTTTGTCCGATTTTCATTTACTTTTTTCCAAACAGATTTTTTGTAATGGTGTGATTCTCCTCGTAGCTACAAGCAACTATAGTTGGCTTGGTTCATGGCTCATAACGCTTTAACAAAGACTTTTTAAAATCCCTATGGGAAAATGAATGGGAAAAATACTTCCGGAACCAGCGCTGCAACGTCAACATTACCTAATTAATATTCATGACCTCGTCTTTAGCGTTGGAAGATTGGTAATTCCGCAAGAGGGCGCCAATCACACCGGATGATCCGGTCAGCGGCGGTCGGTGAACAGAGGCATCTATTGTAGCTATTTTGAACCATCTATTAATACATGCACATGATCAACAGTTGTTTTTGTTTGTTTGCATTTTCTTCGTCAGCGAGGTAGACCGATATTTATACAAAAATACAGTAATATACAAATATACAAAGAAAATAGATGCACTTTTGCAAATATCCAGAGTTGGTGAGACGAACCCTACATTCTGGGCTGCGTTGACCAATAGCATCGTAAGCTTAAGTATATCGTAGACCCATTGAAACCAGTGGAGCTAGGATCAACTTTGGCTTATGATGTTTTTGGGAAACGCAATGTAGCAATTCAATGTAGCAATGTAACGATTAATAAAACTGTGACTAAATAATGGGACTGGACATCTACTGTTGTGATGAATAATTTGAAGATAGAAAGAGAGAGTACGGAAAGCTAATTGTGATTTAAATAGCCTGTTTCAGACGTCTTTATTGGAGGCAAGATCTCTTTTGTAACTCCATGCAAGAAATACTGAGCCTTGAGGAATCCTGAAGAAATGGTTTGCTGGAAATCAGTGATCAAAGCAATTTAGTGCTATAGATAGATAGATAGATAGATAGATAGATAGATAGATACTATGATAACTCTACTGAACAAAAGATCAGACGTTCTCTTGGAGCACTCGTAAATCACACTTTGAATCAGGTTTTGCACAAAGGTAATGTTAATGTTAACAGTAAAAATGGGGAAATATATATATATATATATATAAATAAGACCCAGGGCGTGAAAACTTTTGAACAGAATGAAGATGAGTACTTTTTTCTTGTTTTGCCTAAATATCATATTTTTTTCATTTAGTACTGCCCTTCAGAAGCTACTTACATGTTTTCCAGAAGACAAATTAAGTTAAATTTACCTTGATCTTCAAATTCAAAAAGTTTTCACGCCCCGGCTCTTAATGCATGGTTTTTCCTTCTGGAGCATCAGTGAGCATTTGAACTTTCTGTAATAGTTGCATATGAGTCCCTCAGTTGTCCTCAGTGTGGAAAGATGAATCTCAAAATCATACAGTCATTGTTGGAAAGGGTTCAAATACACAAAAATGCTGGAAAACCAAAGAATTTGTGGGACCTGAAGGATTTTTCTGAAGAACAGCAGGCAGTTTAACTGTTCAGGACAAACAAGGGACTCATGAACAACTATCACTAAACAAAAAAAAAAAAAACACAGCTTTGGATCGTTCAGGTAACAACACAGTATTAAGAATCAAGTGTATGTAAACTTTTGAACGGGGTCATTTTTATAAATTCAGCTATTATTTTCTCTTGTGGACTATATGTAAACATCTTTTATGTGAAATATCTTATTCAGGTCAGTACTAAATAAACAATAACATGCATTTTGTATGATCCCTCTTATTTTGGTAAAATAATTAACATTTTGCAGACTCTGAAAGGTGTATATAAAGTTTTGACTTCAACTGTATACTTACATAGCTGCTTGAAAGTTTGTGAACCCTTTAGAATTATCTATATTTCTGCATAAATATGACCAAAAACATCATCATTTTCATATAAGTCCTGAAAATAGACAGAGTACCGAATCAAACAAGTGAGAGAAAAATATTTTCTTTGTCATTTATTTATTGAGAAAAATGATCCAGTGTTACATATCTGTGCATTGCAAAAATATGTGAATCTTTGGTTTCAGTGTCTGGTGTGACCCCCGTTTGCTGCAGTAACTGAAGGTAAAGTTTCTTGTAAATGCTGATCAGTCCTGCACAATAACATGCAGGAGTTTTAGCCCATTCTTTAGTGCAGAACCACTTAAACTGTGATGTTGGTGGGTTTCCTCCTATGAACTGCTCGCTTAGGTCTTCCACAACATTTTAATTGGATTAAGGTCTGGACTTTGACTCAGCCATTCCAAAACATTAACTTTGTTCTTCTTTAACCATTCTTTGGTAGAATGACTTGTGTGCTTGGGGTTGTTGTCTTGCTGCATGACCCACGTTCTCTTGAGACTCTGTTCTTAAACAGATGTCCTGATGTTTTCCTTTAGAATTTGGTGGTATAATTCAGAATTCATTGTTCCATCAATGATGGCAGGCTGCCCTGGCCAAGATGCAGCAAAACAGGCCCAAGCCATGATACTACCACCACCATGTTTCACAGATGGGATAAGATTCTTAAGCTGGAATGCAGTGTGTTCTTTTCTCCGAACATAATAGCTTCTCATTTAAACCAATAAGTTCTATTTTGGTTTCATCCATCCATTAAACCTTTCTCCATATGTCCTCTGGCTTGTCCACATGATCTTTAGCAAGCAATTTTCTTTTTAGAGAACAATGGCTTTCTTCTTGTAACTCTGCCATGCACACCATGGTTGCTCAGTGTTCTCCTGGTGGTGGGCTCATGAACATTAACATTAGCCAATGTGAGAAAGGCCTTTAGTTGCTTAGAAGTTACCCTGGGAACTTTTACAACCTCACAGACTATTACACGTTCTGCTTTGGAGTGATCTTTGTTGGTCGACCACTTCTCGGGAAGGTAACAGTGGTCTTGAATTTCCTCCATTTGTACACAATCTGACTGTGGATTTGTGGAGGCCAAACTCTTTAGAGATGGTTTTGTAACCTTTTTTAGCCTGATGAGCAACATTGTCTCTTTTTCCGAGGTCCTCAGTAATCTCCTTTGTTTGTGACATGATTCACTTCCACAAACATGATCAGACTTTGATAGATCCCTGTTCTTTGAATAAAACGGGTCACGTGCTGACATTTAATAGTCATTGCACTGACTGAAAACACATCTGCACAGATGGACTCTAATTTCACTTTTAAATTAACTGCTAATCCAAGAGATTCACATACTTTTGCCACTCACAGATATGATCATTTTCCTGAATAAATAAATGACAAAGAAAATATTTTTGTCTCATTTGTTTGATTGGGTTCTCTTTGTATACTTTCAGGACTCGTGCAAAAATCTGAATATGTTTTGGGTCATATTTATGCAGAAATACAGAAAATTCTAAAGGGTTCACAAACTTTCCAGCAGCACTGTATGTATGGTAACAATATTACACATAATATTTTGAGTAGTTTTTAAGGCTTGATTTTTTTAATGGAATCTACCTGAATAAATCATGTAAAATCTCCTAAATTTTTTAATCTATGGCACAATGAATTTAGTATTATTAGTGAAATGTGCTCATTTATTTTAAGTTGATTTTCAAAAGTCTATGATTTTGAGTAAGGCCTGTTTATATTTGACTGAGTTATTTTGTACAATTAAAAGACTGTATACAACCAGACACCTCAAGTAGGAAACAAACATTACTGCACTAGCATTAGCAAAGTTACTGCTCACTGAACAAAGCATCATGCCTCATAGTGGTATTGGTAATGGTACAATGGTAATGATAGAAACTTCAACATAACAGCAACTCTTTCAAATGTTAATCATAACTGAACATTAAACATAAATAGATGTCAAAACACATAAAGAAGCACTTAATTTCAATATTTTTTTCAGTTTAATCAAGCCTCAAAATTTCTTAAGTTTCCTTAAAAAAAGATCAATATTTCATATTTTCTCAATATTTTCTTTTTTAAATAAAATATACACACTATTTTTAATTATCATCTTAATTTTTTGAATGAAAATTACAAGACTCATGATTCATTTTTTGCTATACAATCCTGCAAAGAGAGACTGCTACTGAGCTTGCTGTACAGTGAACCAAAACTAATTATAGCACTCTTCACATTTCCGATAAGAGTATCGTTTTGGTTTGTATCAGCATGTCTGCTCTTGCCAGATCTTGGAGCACTCTAATAGCACCGCACCACAGATATAAACAGGATATGTTTCATGTACAAATCTAAAAGGAAGGGCATGTTACAAAAGAGAGATAAATGCAAAATGTTTCACTTGTACATTTTTCTATACGATTTGTGCAAGTCTAAGAAAGACACATTTTCAAAGTTAAAACTCCATGAGTCCACAACAAACAGTCAAGTATAACAAAGAGTAACAAAGACCAGAAAACCAAAAGCCTTAGTTGTTGTGCTAGACATTTGGGATAGAAGCACAACCATCAATACCCAATACACTCACACAACATACTGTATTTTAATAAATAATTTTTCCTTATCTGGTCAAAACCTGAATTAACGAATGAACAAAAATAAAAGGATATATTCAAAGCTATATAAAACAAAAATTATTGGAGTGCTTTTTACAAGAAAATACCATTTCAGTCTTTCACATTTTAATTAATGCGTTACTTGCCATGCCCTATATCAGTCTACTCAGTCCTCTTATTTGACCACAGTTCAGACTTGAATCAGCCTTTCAATCATGCCTTTTGTGCTCAGGGTACTTACAGAGCCATTTGGCTAATTCTCCAGAACTGTTTTACACTTCAATTGTCTTAACCTATTCAAATCCAATGGCAAAAGGTGGAGAGAAGTGATTCAGGAGAATGTGAACTGTTGTTTTAATGCTCAAACACAGGTGGTAACAGTGTCATGCTAATTCATGCTGATGTCCTCATTTAGTCCTCCATCACAGTAACATCTAAAATATGTAGTTTTGTACAAAGATATCTGATGTTTGTGTAATTTTAGTAATATTTAAAAGTTTGCATAAATAGACAATTTTGTTCATATAAAACGCTTCCTTTTGTTGAACACTATCCAACTACTGCCCTCGTTCTTCATACACATTTCAGTTCCAGTTGTCCATCCCCCCTTGGCCTTTCAGTTGTCTGAACAGAACAGCTGAGGGTGTTTTCTACAATGAATCTTCATGGCCACACAGTGCATGGAACTGGCTTGAACTGCCCAAGTGCCCATACTAAAATTTCAGCTAAATAAACTGGCCTATCCTTTATTTATTTTTTAAAATTGCATTGGCACATTTACATGTTTTATGATATTAACACTGGCACAAATTCTGCTGAGAATAGCAACAACAGAAGCTAACAATAATCTGTATACTGTATATAATATTATATTACACAATAGTCTACAAGTTCTGTTGTTTATTGTGCTATAATAATGAATAATGAACTTTGTTTATATATATATATATATATATATATATATATATATATATATATATATATATATTAAAGATTAAAATGAATGCTTGTTGATATATCAGTTTTAAGAATGCTTTCTTGAACTATGCAATGCATTAATGTTGTACTGTCTTAATACTTTCAAATATTCAATGGTACTCAACGAACAAAAACGACCTTTCCCTCACAAAGGGTCAGAGTAATCACGTGATCATGTATGTTTACCCGTAGACACAGTAAATATTTATTATGTCTATGTGTTTACCAACGCAACAATACCGTCACCAAATGTGTATATCGCAGAGCAGCAATACTTGCACACACCTCAAAAAAAACAAAAAACAAAACTATTTTAAAAAAATGGGGTTACGTTAAATAAATATAATAATAATATATTCATATTTTATTCAAGCGCCAAATCTTAGTAGAAAATAGAAAATCATGTGACTTTTAAGTACAGCTTGAGGCATTTAACAGACAAAGTGGGTGAAAAGTAATTGAAAAATAGCCATGGGATGGTTTTAACACACTTTAACGTATGAAGAGGTGTGAGTTGCAAGGCGTGCAGTCTTCAAACTCGCAAACAGACGTCAGCTTTTGTCCACATGGCGCGACATTGTTTGAATTACGACAAACTTTACCACAAAACCTGAATGTGATTTCTTTGGCAGAGAGATCATCCCTCAAACACTTTCACTCATCGTGTGTAACCTATTCATATTTGTTTCAGACAATCTTTTCAAAATAAGAATAAAACTGAGGTGCATTTTCCGGATTCAAAGACTTGCCGCTCATTATTTTAAATCCCCAGTTCAACCAATAGCTGACGAGATCAGTGGCATCATCATCTAGATCTAATTTTCACAAAGAAACTTGACTGCGCTCATAGACAGCCAATAGGAATTCAATACCGCTCCTAGCACGTTACCGATTCAAATTTGAACTTGTCCCAACCAATCAGACGAGAGCTCTGAGGGTGGAGTCTATGGGCATTTAATCAAGTTTGTGCGCCCTGCAACACAGCGACAAAACAGTTTACAAGAAGGCTACGTACGTTTTGTCGAGCTCGAGCAGTTGAGGCTGATTATAGGTAAGCATGTCTTGGTTTATCTGGTAAATGTTTTTAGATTTTTTTTTTTTCTTTTAAATGGAGCTTTTATCGAGCGAGTCTAAGAAAGATGATGTTACATGGTCGTGATTATTTATTGTTCGAATTAAGTGTTTTATTACGAAACTTAAGACTCTACTATTATTTTAGTTCAAATTAATTAAAGTGTTGCTTATGAAAAGAAGTGTTCTCGTCTTGGCTGTAGCTTTGTTAATTTTGTGAACGCGTAATGTTAGATTTTCCGGGATTTTAGCAGTTTAGTGTTGTGAAGTTAAGAGCGTAAGCAGCCATGACTGGCTGGGAGTTTGAGGTCGTAATGGAGCGCAGCGCCTGTGTACTGAGCCTGAAGCAGCTAAAAGTCCTCCGAAGTAGTGTGCCTTGCTAATTTGGTGGGTTTATTTTCGTTTTAACGCGTAGAAAACGAAACCATTTGCTCTCGACAGACATTCTAAAGCATATTTCCTGCAGTTTAGGCGGGAAAACAAAATGGAGGGACGCTTATTGTTCTAGTTGAGTGATCTGGTGGAAACGAAGCAGGAACTTGATCGGATTAACTATAGTTTAGTGAGCGACCATTTCTCTGTTGCTTTATCAGCGTACAAAACGACACTTGAACGGGGTTTTGACTAATAATACATGCTGCTGCTTTTTATTCCTTTTTTTTTTTTTTTTTTTAAACAGTTTTTGGTGTTTTTAAATCTTTTAGTACATCACAGCCATGGGTAAAGATCCTACTAAACCCAGAGGAAAGACGTCCTCTTACGCGTTCTTTGTGCAAACCTGCCGGGAGGAACATAAGAAGAAAAACCCAGGGACCTCGGTGAACTTTTCAGAGTTCTCGAAGAAGTGCTCTGAAAGATGGAAGGTGAGTTGAACAGAAGGGCTGCAATGTTTTTCCGGGGGGTGGTTGTTGTTGTTAGGGAGGGGGTGGGGCAGAATTACACGACGCATCTGTTACTCAAGTGACACAGGCAAATGTAGGGCGGGAGGATAAAGAGCCACACACTGCGCCTGGCAGAACCTAATCATAGTCCCATGTTTTTCAGACCATGTCCTCAAAGGAGAAGGGCAAGTTTGAGGAAATGGCCAAAAACGATAAGGTCCGCTATGACCGGGAGATGAAAAACTACGTGCCTCCTAAAGGTGCAAAGGGAGGGAAAAAGAAGGATCCAAATGCTCCCAAGAGACCACCGTGAGTAGTGCACAAATAGACCCATGAGATTTCTTATGTTTTGACTTTGTCTAATTTTTTTTTTTTTTTGGGTCTCTCTCCCCTCTATCATCAGATCTGCGTTTTTTGTCTTCTGCTCTGACCATCGCCCAAAGGTGAAAAACGACAACCCTGGCATCTCTATTGGTGACATTGCAAAGAAGCTTGGGGAAATGTGGTCCAAACTTACACCAAAGGAAAAGTCTCCATATGAGCAGAAGGCCATGAAGCTCAAGGAGAAGTATGAAAAGGTAACAGCTGGCCCAATTTTAGGTACTTCCGATAACAATTTGCTGTCTTGCTGGTATTAACAAATAATTTCCAACCAGGATGTTGCTGCGTATCGCGCCAAAGGGGTAAAATCAGATGGTGGCAAGAAGGGTGGACCTGGCCGGCCAACAGGCAAGAAGGCAGAAGCTGATGATGACGATGAGGATGATGATGACGAGGAAGAGGAAGACGTAGAAGATGAGGATGAGGATGACGAGGAAGATGACGATTAAAACTTATCAGGAAAACTTGAGCTGAGTTGTTTGCAAAACAATGTGAATGCATTTTTTAGCATTTAAATTTTCAATACATGTACAGAAATGTGTATGATTGAATACATATTGAGGTCATGTGCTGTTTTGTAAATGTAACAGGTTTTTTTTTTTTTTTTTAAGCACTGCTTTTTGTCTTGATAGCTGTGGTTGCTTTGGTTTCTTTTCCCTGTTTGATATGATTTCTACTGCCATTTTAAGACAAATAAGGAACAATTTGGATTTGTGTAGTGTCTCAATTTTTAAAACGAGCTTTAAAGTTGAGTAGACTGAATTTTTTTTTTTTTTTAATTAAATTTTGTATATTATGACCAATTCCCCTTTTCACTGTGTGCAATTTTGACTTATTAAAAAGAATTTTGCAGAATTTCTGTCATACCGTGTTAAAGTTCCTAGCAGCTAGTGCTGCTAAGTTGAGTAACTAAGATTATTGACATTATAAAATACTAATAGACTAGGCAAATTTTTAAATGTGTTAGAAAAAAAACCCATTTAGTTTACGTTCAGTTCTGCTTTGGTTTTAGAACTCTTAAAGCTGTTCTGTATGTACTCCTAGTTTTACAAGCAGATGCAACTTTTTAGCCATTTGGTTGATTAAAAAGGGGAATACTAATTTCTCAAGTGGATGACTTAATCTGAAAAATAAAGAGGTGTAAATGCACATGCAACCTCTTCTGTATCAAGAGTTACACTTGAGTACATTAATGATTTATGTTCGGTTTGGCTTTTGCTTGGCCACGTGACAAGTCCTATATACAGGTTGGGAATATTGTTCTATGCAGTCACAATAAGGTGTGCCTCATTTCATACACGACATCTGCTCACCTGCATCCAAAAGACTGCTGCACAGCTGATGCTTTTCCTGCACGAGCTCAGTCTACTGCCTTGAACAACCTAAACGGCACACAGACAGTCTATTGTAATTATTTAAATGCTTGGGATCACTTCCATTTTAGTAGGCAATTTCCAAGAATGGACACTTTTCTCAAAGGGAGGTGGTTCTTTATTTCAGCAACTCTGAAAACAAAATGTTGACCTAATTATAACCTGTTGAGCTTCTTAAAATTTGAGCTTTGCAGCTCTTTTGGACACAAATTGAAACAACTCTGTAGTCAAGAAACAATAGCATGGCTTCAGGATTAAACATGCTTAAATGGCCTACTTTTCATGGTTCCATATTATAATAGATTATATTTCATCTAATATATGTGACCCTGGACCACAAAACCAGTCTTAAGTCGCTGGGGTATATTTGTAGCAATAACCAAAAATACATAGTATGGGTCAAAATTATCAATTTTTCTTTTATGCCAAAAATCATCAGGATATTAAGTAAAGATCATGTTCCATGAAGATATTTTGTAAATTTCTTACCGTAAATATCAAAACTTCATTTTTGATTAGTAATATGCATTGCTAAGAACTTCATTTGGACAACTTTAAAGATTTTCTCAATATTTAGATTTTTTTGCACCCTCAGATTCCAGATTTTCAAATAGTTGTATCTCAGCCAAATATTGTCCTATCCTAACAAACCATACATCAATGGAAAGCTTATTTATTCAGCTTTCAGATGATATATAAATCTCATTTTGAAAAATTGGCACTTAAGACTGGTTTTGTGGTCCATGGTCACATATAATAATTTTGCTACAGAAAAAAAAATGTCATTTATGCCTCTTAAAAAATATCAAAAACATAATTTAAATGGTTGAAATATCATTTAACCTACTAAAAATAGCACTTTCATACAGCAGCAGACTGGTAAAAATGTTCCATTTATTTTCTTGAGAAAACCATTATAAGTTAGATATTTACACCTTCATTGGGAAGCCCACCATATCTCAAAATGTTAATTTAGAAATAATCATATTTACATTGTACAAAACAAATGTACACATTGCAATCATTCTTGCCCTTAAAACACAACTTTGCTCCACTTGCTCGAGATGATTTTTGGCCATGAATAGTATTATAATCAAACATTGATTTTCACATACAAATAAACATCTATTCCCCCAACCAAGCAAACATTTTATGCAGTAGACAAAAATAAATTTATCACTTTTTTTTTGTAGACCCTATATCCCCATTTCCCTTTTCTCTCCACTCCCATTCTTTACCCATAGTATATGGCAAAAAATGTGCCATTGTGCCAAAGACGAAAATAGTTCAAGTGGCAGGTTGTCATCTCAAACATAATGAGGGTCCAGTGTTAAAAAAAATATATGCATCCCAGTACTTGATGGACAACCTGTATTTTATAATGGAGCAGCAACAAAAGTAGTATTAGATAAATCATCTCAGCACACATTGTGCACATTCTGTGAAAGGGAAAAACATTCCGTTAGGTAGACCCCTCCAATCCACAGATTCCAAAGAAAAACCCATGCGATGGACACTGGGGATGAACCGATGTAAACATTGTCTTCAATGGAGAAAAATAGTTTGTGTTTATGATCAGAGTTATTCGGGTGATGACTAAAACTTAATTAGTCACATGTATACTGGTAAAACCTGTTGCTGTAGTAAGTGTTTATCCTTGAAGCACATTTGAGCCTGGCTCTCAAACTGCCACAATGTTGTTCATCTCCCACTTCTGCGAGCTCTTACTGTTGTCACAGTCAGCTATATAAACTTTGTGCAAGACGTCAGAGCGATCCAAGCATTTCCCTGTTGGTATATGTGTGAATCGATGTAGATCCTATGAGAAACCAGAAGCATTGGAAAAGTTCAATCAAGAATCGATACAGCAAGGTACAAGAGTAAAGTTTACCAACAACCTAACAAAAAATAATTTGTACAGTATATATTTCTAGGTTTTAATCTAGTTTACATATACTTATTGTTCATTGTAATTACATGTTTGTTTACAACCCATTAACTAAAGGATATTATGTTTTTAGATTTTGCTATTGTTCAAAGGTTTGGGGTCAATAATTTTTTTTTAAAGATATTACTACTTTTATTCATTAAGGTACACAAACCTTTTTTGTTAAAAATATTTTTAAAAAATGTATATAATGAGGAAGTACATCATGGATCCATCTCCAAAACCGTGTTTTTGTCTTATCCTTAATCACTACGGTGCGCCTGTAATATAATACTAGGACGACTTTAGACCTGTCAGGACAACAACCGCTGCGGAGCAGCCCAGTAGCTGCATGACAAACCGAGAGAAGTAGCTACGTCTAAAATGTTCTTCCGCAAGATGCATGCAGTTTTGTTTAATAACCGCTAGACCACCAAAAGTTACACAGTGTACCTTTAAAGACTCATTAAATTAATCAAATTACTGCAAAAAAAATTTACATTGTAAAAAAAATAAACATTTTCAAATAAATACTGTTATTTTGAACTTTCCATTCACCAAAAAAGTCAAAGTATCATGGTTTTCAGAAAAAAAAAAAATTATGTTTGATGATGATAATAATACGAAATGTTTCCTGAGCAGCAAATCAGCATATTAGAATGATTTCTGAAGGATCATATGACATTGAAAACTAGAGCAATGGCTGCTAAAAAAAATAAAAATCAACTCTGCCATCATAGGAAACAAACTGCATGTTAAAATATATTCATATAGAAACTAGTCATTTTATGTATAACAATATTTCACAATATTGTTGTTTTTACTTAATTTTTCATTAAATAAATAAAAGCCTCAGTGAGAATAAGAGGTTCTTTCAAAAACGTTAAATAAAATTTCAAAATTACAACAAACTTCTGAACTATGGTGTATATATTAACTTGAAATTCTGCAGATAATAATACATTTTTAACAATCAACCAAGATTAATGTAGAAGCATTATTTCTTGCAAGCAATTACATAAACTAGTGTTAACTTACTACTGAAACATATTGTAAAGTGTCATATACAGCTTAATTTGTGTATAGGATTTGACTAAAAAAAATAATTATTCCAAATGTTTTGATGTAATTAAAATTATTTATTTGTTTTAAAAATTGCAGTTTTATTGATTTAGAAACCAAGGCCAAAGATGGCTCGATACTTCCTGTGACATACCTTAAAATATCTCCACTCTGTGTGCTCGTTTAAGTTGCAGTGTGATATGATAACAGCAGTTCCGTCTCCCCCCTTGGTCAGGCACTGGTCATACTGCATGAGCTGGTTTGCTTCATTAATTCTAAAGAGCTAGAGAAAGGCATAAGCAAAATCAAATGAGCGAGAGAGAGGAAAAAAAAAAAAAAAAAAAACTTGCTATACAAACTGTAAAAAGTAAAGTACTGCTGCTAAATTGTTTTCCTTTACCTGATTCCCACCCATTCTATGACAAGGCCCAATTTCCACATTGCCACCATTGGTGTGGCCCATGCTGTCGATGCAGTAGCTGGTCTCAAACCCACGGATCTATTGAAAATAGAAAACGAATGAATGATGACAAAAGCCGATATCTTTAAACCAGTTTCAACTGTGTTTTTCTTTGTATTGATTATATAAGCACCTCTCCCCATTCCACATTCTTTGGAGGCAGTGGGTAATGTTGAGGGATGTCATAGGCGATCTCTTCCATGAACCACTTGAAGCTCTTGCAGCGATGTTCCTCCCTGAACTTTTTCAAGCTGCTGATGTCTCCGTAGGCCAGCGTCAGAGTCTCAGGTCGACTTGCGTAGAAATAGTCTTTATACTCATCCCACCACACCTCCACCACCCGCACATAGTTCTACACGCAGCCAAAGAGGAGAGTGGAGGTTACAAACTGGATTTAAAGTATAAAGTATAGCTGTGAACCAGTTTCGTTTTCAGATACAGAAAAGCATGTTTATAAAACAAAAAAAAAAAAAAAGAGAGAGTTGAACTGACCTTAAGTGTGGGGGATGAGCCTACATGAGCAGGAGGTGGGTTTCCCTGCCAGCCCTGCAGACGGTAGATGTGCCCCACCCGTGAACATGGCACGAACAGAAGCTGCCCACCACACTGCCATATCTACACAGGACACACACACACGGCAGGGATTCAGAAAGTGTTCACGCACAAACTGCTGAAGTGCGATAAATATGTTGCTTTGTGCAATTAATATAGAGGATAAAACACCCTGAAGAAGTTCATTTTGTGATAAGACCATCTAACTGTAGATTACACTATCTTTTTTAAAAAACTTACTTTACTTAAATATATGGGCATAAAGTATTGATCTGAGTGAAAATTATTTTATTATCCTATTTGTAGACATCTGACATCAGACTGAACACAAGCACAACTACAGTACGTAAGGAAAAACTGAGCAGTCAAATGTTTCCACTGACAAAGATGATTATTCAAAAATAATTGACTAAATGACATGGATACTTCGTTTCCTACCTATTTCTATTCTGTTTTTTCGTTGTGGTTTATATTTTTTGATTGCACTTACTGGTAATTATAATAATTGCCCCTGGGCTAAGAAGGAGCCAGTGTCATTTGCTTTGCTCCTTTTGTGCACTTAAGTGCGAAGTGTTAGTTTCGATTTGAGCCATTTGCCCTGCTATAGGCTGGTGGCTGTGCTAATTAGAAGGTGGCCATAGCTTTTTTCACTTTTGTCTGTTAGACTGTGTATTTATTTGATGTGTGAGCGCTGATGCGGAAGCATCAGCGGAAGCGTTCAGCCCTCGTGTTCAGCGTCCTCGTGTGAAGACCGACGAGTGTAAAGACCTGCGACTTTTTCCTGCGCGACTTTACCCGAGCAACACACTCAAGTAACATTTCTATCTTCCCTCACACACTCTCCTTTCCTATCCTCTTTCCTTCCACCTCTATCATGTGTTTCCAAACCATTCCGGTTCTCTCTCAACCACGCTCTAACTTCACACGCAGACGGCAACGTAACCCTGCTAACCTGCGCCCTATCTCTACATCTTCCACTTCACCTCTTTC
>JAFVLL020025626.1:9917-25423 GCA_021397915.2 Tor tambroides | reverse complement strand
GTCTATTCTGAGATGTTTTATTTCCTTTGTTTTGGTTTTTATTCAGTTGTCACTTCCTTCATGACATTGACTCGTGCTGCTCTGTGAGGACTCGTGTGACAGTCATGAATTTTATTGAAGATTTTTGCAATAATAGTGATTACGATGATGAACTTTTGCACCGGAAGCCCCTGATGTGTCTCACGCTGACTGTTCTTCCCAACTCCACAACTGCGTCCTTGTTTTTCATCGACAGATTTAATAAAATTGTAAATTAATGGATCACATTGCCTGAACATTTCCACCGTTCTTGCTCTGCATGTGAGTTTGATTTATTATGAGCAGTGCTCCAGCTCTCTGTCAGTTGGTTAGTTACTAGTCAGTACCTGCCCAGACAGCACACGTACGTCTGCAAGACGTCTGTTAAAGATCTCTTGATCTGGAAAGCATCTGCTGTCTACAAACATCTGACAGACGTCTTTCAGATGTCAGTTTTACATACATTCTAAATCATAAGCATCTTAAAGACATCTAATAGACGTCTATTTGACATCTAAAAGGAGGCGTCCAATAGACGTATTGCAGATGAGCAAACACTCCAACAAATATACGTCTCTGAGATGTACGTGTGCTATCAGGGTGGTTAGTCAGTACTGTTACTATATTGCTATGGTCTGAAAGTGATCTCGGCTGATGATGAAGAATATCATGTGGTAAAGTCTGCCTGAAGTTCAGCATCATCCACTCAGTCTGATGCTGTTTTCTGTGGGATGTGCAAACCTTCATTTGGCTTCATTCTCTGTCGTGTGAACAGCTTTTGAGTTTCTTCCTACTAATAATTCATGAAAGACTTCAATATACTGTTATATTTTAAAATTAAACTGATGTCTAACAGTGGCAGAAGTCATCTTGTAAAAACACAGAAAAGTAAGAGTTGTTGAAAGTGTGTTAACTTCAGAGAAAGCACTGCAGGGTTTCTGATCAAGCACACCTGAGCAGGTAAAGCAGGAGAGAGTCTGGTGAAGCTGGAAGAGATTTACGTGATGGACTGAATTCAGAACAGCATAATTCTGACTGCATGACTGACTTTAAGTGTTTGTTTGCTTGTTTAATCTCGTTCATTCGACAGATGGAGGCTTCTCTATTGTTACTGCATCATCACTACATACTAAATACAGCCTTCTGTGTGTCCCAATAGCGTTTACACTAGTGAGGGAAAGAGAGAATGTTAGACATGAAATGTAAGACTCCAGTTAGATTTTTATATGTATTTCTCTGTGAGCTGCTTTCAGGTGATCTTCAGATTATATGACTGCTGTGAGTCTGAATAACCAGCTCATCACGAGCTTTGAGCAGATGCAGGACTGAACACAAGCGATTGAGACGAGTTTTCACTTCTCTTTTATTGTTATTTATATAAAAAAAATACAATATTTAGCAGGTCAGCCTTATTTCTGCAGCGCTTTAACAGAGATCGTTTTAGAGCAGCTTCACAGAGATAATCAGGAAAATAATCCAATCAAAGCAAACGTCATCAAATATGAGGCAAATTCCGTTTAAAAACTCTCTCTCTCTAAATATATATAGCCTATATATAATTTTATTATTACTATTATTATTATTCATTTGCCTCACATATGACTTGATTGACAAAATATCAGAGAAAATGATTCTCAGATATACGTCAGTCCCACACATAAGGATCATCAGTAAAACAAGCTCTAGTCAGGGTAATCTTTTTTGAAGTGAGGGGGACAGAAATATCAAATTTAATGTAAATCCGTCAATCTCCTTCCAGCTAAACCAATAGCGAGAGTTTAAGGCGTGGCTACTGTTTTCATTTACAGGAGATTACAAAGGACAATATTTAACAAAGAAATAAAAAAGAAAAAGTAAATAAGAAAATAGAAATTATAATAGAGGGTTCCATTTAAATTATATGACGACTTTAACAAATCTTTTTGCTTCACTATTTTTACATAGTTTCACCATCTCATAATAACGCCGTTAACTCTGTCAGATTAATTTAAAATTGTTTATTTTCCGAGCTCCGTTACAGAATTAAAAGACAAAATATGCATCACAAACTCACGCTTTTGCTGCACGTTAGCTCTTTACTGTCAGATAAACCGGAATAAGGTTTGCAAAGGTAATTCCTCTGAGACGCTAGTAGCGCAGAAACTGAGCGACCCTCCTTCAGTCTCCAGACAGAGGCTCATGCTGAGCTTTGCTTCAGTAATACTGCGGGCACATCGAGATCATGGGTATAAACGGAGGTCGGAGTCAGCTCCAAATGGGTGGGACTTGTTAATATTGCCTACTCCAAACCCAGCCCTAAACCTACCCTCCCACTTGGAGGTCTCCGGGCTGCAGCGATACATACTTCGACAAATCAGCAGTTAAAGATTTAGACATTCCCATGTAGTCTCTAAACACGTGGTCTTAAAAACTGCATGAATATGATTTAAAAAAACAAACAAAAAAAGTAGTTTAAAATAGTCACTACTAGGATGCAACAATTCTCCACGTGCTCATATGTCAAAAAAAAAAAATATTAGAACAAAAAATCTGAAACATTAATATCTGACTTATTTGCATCAATAAGCCTCAAGAACACATACAAAAATTGTGTTTGAAATTTCATGAAAGAAATCAAACGGTCACAAGTAGTCTGTGAATGTTAATATTCAGAAATAAAGACTTCACAACATCAGTGTTGGTATTCACCAAGTTTTATTAAGAGATATATTACAAATGTCTAGACACCGCGAGGGGTCTTGAAGTTCATGCCGACCGGAGGCTGAGTGACCTGAAGATTGGACAGGCTGCCGAAGTCCTGATGGAGAAATAAACACCGTTAGCGAGGAGAGAAGGAATGACTGACGAGTCAGAGTCGCTCATTAATGTTTAAGACCAGCAAGACAGCGAGAAGGGCCGAGAAGAAAAGCTGACACTGTTGGCCAGAAAACAAGCCGATGCAGTCCGGCATTTAGTTAAAATTCAGTTTATATAGCAGAAGATTCTCTAAATAAACCCAAAATCACCAGAGACGCTTCAGCAGGGCCAAAGAAAGACTGAAACGGCCTCGAGCGTTAGAATTACGATGAATCATAATGCATCATGAGCTAAAGACAGCAGTCGGCTGATTCAACAATCACAATCTCAGAGTTCTGCACCTCACTGAAGTCCTGTAATTAATCATGTAATTCACTCAAACAGAGCATGTTCATTGTTAGCTCATGTCTAACAGATTCTAAACTCAAGGCAAAAGCTGAGCTGTCATATGAGCCGTTTCATTAACGCTTCAATAATGGTTAGATGAGCTGATTTATCAATGTAATCATTAGCTGAGAGTAAAGAAACATTCACAATGTCAAGGTACAAAGACAAGACTGTGTGAAAGATTCAGGGTTTGTCAGGAACAGGATCCAGCAAACACGGGAAAGACTTTCACTTCCTCTTCCTGTTCTATCAATGACCTGGAGACAGTCACTCCACAGTCACTTTCGACACAGGACTGACGAGCGACTGAACGATTCTCACCAGAAGCTTGAGCATCTCCTTGGTGTCTGTGTCGACCTCGATGATCTCCTGATCCAGAGCCGAGACCTGCAGAAACACATCATCATCACCTTCATCATCACCACTTTCTTCTTCATCATCATCAGAGCTGCACGAGGTCAAAATTCAGATCAACGTCACCTTTATGTATATAGTGCTTTTAACAATGCAGATTGTGCCAAAGCAGCTTTACAGTATCAAATAGGAAGAATAGTGTGTAATAATGCAAAAAGACAACAGTAAACACTCAGTTTTCAGTTAAAGTCAGCTGATCACTGATTCAGTGATGTCATCGTCCAGCTCAGTTCAGTTCTAACAGTATCTGTGATTTCAAGCTGATGACGTCGCTGGAAATTAACTGTCAGAACTGGAACCACATCTAAACGTCACATGCACTCCTCTCAAATCTGAACTGAATTCACTTTAAGACTGTGTGAAAGATTCAGGGTTTGTCAGGAACAGAATCCAGCAAACACGGGAAAGACTTTCACTTCCTCTTCCTGTTTTATCAATGACCTGGAGACAGTCACTCCACAGTCACTTTCGACACAGGTTCATCAGACACAGACACACACGCACCTCGGGCACGTAGTTGTCTCTGCGCTCGCGCTCCTCCTCCTGCAGCTTGATGGAGATTCCTCTGACCGGCCCTCTCTGGATGCGCTTCATCAGGTGCGTGACGTACCTGCAGAAACACATTCACAGTCACTCACACACGCCCAACGCCGCTTTACACGAGCTGTGCTTCACTAAAGCATCTGTGACCCTGCAGCACAAAAGCAGTCTTCAGTAGCACAGCTATATTTGTAGCAATAGCCAAAAATACATTGTATGGCTCAAAATTATCCATTTTTCTTTTATGACAAAAATCATTAGGATATTAAGATCATGTTCCATGAAGATATTTTGTAAATTTCCTACCGTAAATATATCAAAACTTCATTTCTGATTAGTAATATGCATTGCTAAGAACTTCATTTGAACAACTTTAAAGGAGATTTTCTCAGTATTTTGATTTTTTTGCACCCTCAGATTCCAGATTTTCAAATATTATCCTATCCTAACAAACCATACATCAATGGAAAGATTATTTATTCAACTTTCAGATGATTTATAAATCTCAATTTTGAAAAACTGACCCAATATGACTGGTTTTGTGGTCCAGGGTCACAAACCACTGACGGACACAGCAAGGGTTTATTAGCATTTCTCTGATGCTGTCAGCTAGCGCTTCATTAACAATATCCGTGTCTCTGTTTTAATCAAGCTTCATTATGATGAACACATTTGTAGATAAACATCATCTCTCATCCAATAATCGCAGTAAGCTTTGATTCTTTAAATATGAAAAAGTCTCAAGTGTCAGTTTTATCACTACATACAATCAATAAACAGTTGTGCTGCTCTGTAACGTGGCCTGAGAGATTCATAACGTCACATTTACCTCAGGAAGGACAAAAAAAAATTAACTGTCCATTTAAAAAACAACAACTGTAGAGACAAGCATTGTGCTAATATATGCACTCTATTACATTCATAATAGCATAATAGTCTTGAAAGCAAGTTATGACAGCCTCTGTTTAAATGTTTGTATTTCCACAAGACACTGGAGTAGAAACAAACTGAGTTTATATGAAAACTGCCTTATGTGCAATTTAAACATTTACATATGGCTCAGTTTTTATTTGCGTATTACTCAATTAGATGAATTGAATCATTTTCAGTTTCAACTAAACAAAGACCTTGTTTTGGGTTTCAGGGAAAAGACTGTGTGAAAGATTCAGGGTTTGTCAGGAACAGGATCCAGCAAACACGGGAAAGACCTTCACTTCCTCTTCCTGTTCTATCAATGACCTGGAGACAGTCACTCCACAGTCACTTTCGACACAGGACTGACGAGCCTCACCGCGCTTCAATTTCAGCTAAATCAAAACCTTCAGTTTAAGCATTTCATTAAAACAAAGAATCTCTAGCCCACAAACGACAGGACTCAAGCCTGAGATCAGAGGCCAGTCGCTGCTCGTTAACGTCAACGACTGACGAGCGTCTGAAGAGCCCATCTGAGAGAGATTTACTGGGTTCCTGCAGGTTTATGAAGGAACATGTAAGACTTAAGAAAAAGGAAAGAAAATCTCAGTTGAATGAATCAATACATCAATATGCTCTCTAAACGTAAACATGTATTCTTCAAACTTCGACACCGCTTCCAACAGACTGGAATCGCCATCGTTTTTTTAAAGTTCAATTTACAGAAAAAGGCTTGAACATCTCTGCTTTTACTGCTCCTCCTGATCACACTGCAATAAAATACTGTTCTTCCTCAGTATTTCTGTCTTGTTTTCCAGAGCAAATGATTCTTAATATATTCTAAAATCAAGATACATTTACTGGAGAATAAAAATGAACATGAGAAACAGAATGAAGTGTTTATGATCGTTCAGAGTAACAAGTTTCCATCCTCCACTGACAGATATTTGCTCGTTTTAATCAAACATTTTACTTTGATCAGTTTCTCATAAACTAAGCCTTGAGTCTTGAAACTAAGTAAATGTATCTTGATTTAAGGATGTTTAGATATTTGCACGGGAAAACAAGACAGAAATGCTGAGGAAGAGATTGATTTACTGCAGTGCCTGACACTTTAAGCCACGACTTTATGAATTTAAGACCTTTTCAGGCCTCATCTGTGGAAAGATGAATGAAATCCTGCAGAAACCCAGTATTTAGCAGGTTAAACATCCAGGGCTGCATTTCCCACAAGCAACTATGGTTGCAAGTAACGTCATTACCAATAGAGTTCAATGCAACTAATGACCATAGCTGGCTAACGACGGTTTTGGGAAACGAGCTGAACGACCAGCGATCGGATGTGGTAGTCGTGTAGTGTGAGCGGCACAAACACATCATCAGCTCACTAATAATCAAACGCGTCGCTCTGACTCCAGCTCATCTCTCCTGAATCACTGGAGCTGAACTGACGCTCAGTATACCCAGCGCTACAGAGCGCTGCGGTATCCCATGATGCAGTGCGGCTCCGGCTCACCCGGCGATCTTGTTGCGCAGCTTCTTGCTGGGGATGATGGCGATCTCCTCGCACACGCGCTTGTTCGTGTGGAAGTCGTTGCCCAGCCGGGTGTAGTACTTCTCAATGATGACCCGAGCGGCCTTCTTCACCGTCTTGGTCCTGACGCGGCCCTAAGGAGAATATCACAGATAAACAAGTAACACATAACATATATCATATATACATAAAACATATATGCACATATCACAGCAGCAGAGCTCGAGTAAAGCCCCGCTCACACCAACTACAATAACGATATAGCTCTAAAAATCGTTCTCAATATTAAAGAACTGCACAGTCCACAACACAGCTATAACGATAAAGGCACAGAGAAACGATATTGTTGGAATTACTTTCAGAACTAATTTTATTCCAGCTGATGAACGATACAAACTTTGACAGCCAATCAGAATCCATCCTGCTATAACCAGCTGGAGAATTTAAAGCGGCAGACGCTGCGCTTAGAATAAACACGATATCGTTCGCTGGTGGACGCTAATATCGTTATCTTTGTAGTCATTGTTCTTGTGTGAACGGAATGCTAGTGTCTGCTAGCTGCAGTGCATTATGGGCCGAGCAGAAGCGCTCTACAGACCTGAGCCGATCACATCCTCAATATCTGATCAGGTGTATTGATTAATACGCGTTACTGTGAAGCACTCTCGTAGTATAAGAGTATTACTGTGAAGCACTCTCGCAGTATAAGAGTACTAGTGTCAAACACACTCGCAGCATCAGAGTATTCCTGAGCGGAGCGGCTCGCGCTCTTTTATCGCGCTCTAATCTCTCGCGCCGCTCATCTGTCGCGTCATACTCACACACAAGCACGCCAAACAAACCCCGCGTCACACTCCGCTATCTGCGTTCATGAAGCGATCAGCGAAAGCGGCGGATTATAGCAGATTATTAGGAGTCAAACAGTCAGATACCCACCATGATGATCCGAAGAGCGGAAGAGAAAGAAAAAGAGCCCGACCGGAAGTCGAGCCGACAGAGCCGCGCGAGCGCCACTCACTGCCCCCCAGCGGTGGAGGAGCGACACTGCAGCTGCTCTAATTCATGTCCGGGGCTCTCATCAAAAATACCATAGTAAATCATAGTAAATAAAGGTCTGCTTCCAGAAGAACCATTTTGATTTCTGCCTTTGCTAGCACACACTGAGCATGGTATTTAAGTAGAAACACTTATTTTTGTACTTCTGTGTAAATATCTCATTTCTGCACTATGAAACTATAGCTGTCATTAATCTGTTTTTTATGTATGTATCTAACCTTTAGCTTAGGTACATTTCTCTAATTATACTGCCAAGTCTAATATAGAAATAAAAATTACCGTCATGTACAAAGATATCAAATTAGCCTTTTTATTTGCCATTATTTAAGAAGTGAAAATAAGAGTTTTCCCTTGTTGTGCAGATGTGAGATTTCACTGAAAATACAGAATCTGACTGAAAACATTAAACACGATGCAGCAATAAATAAATAATCCACCAAACAAACGCTTTTCATTACAAACAGAGCCTTTAGTGACAAACACATTTAACTGCATATCTGAGATCATTACAAGTCAGTGGAGTCGGGTTATTCTGCACAAAAACAGGTATTTGTGCAGATATAAATGCATACGTCTTATTTCTGAGTGAATGACATTGACGTGAGAGTGATTTAATGAAAGCTAATGACACTTAAACCTTCACTAAACTCCAGACGGAGGAATGAAGAGCTGAGACTGCAGGTGAACAGAACTTCATGTTTTCAGGCCATCACAGTTCGTGTATTCCAGCAGAATCAATAAAAAATAAACAATCTGAAACAGCGACATTAATGTTGATTTTCATAAATTAAATGCTGATGGAAATGTGTTTAATGGTAATATGGCATTTAAGACGTCAATTCCCAATTCTGATCAGAATTAAACACACAAAGTTCCTTCAATAAAATGTGGGCTGTCATGAAATGCTGATTAAAAAGTTAAAAAAAAACAACAAAAAAAACACCCTACACATTGAGCTCAATTAAGGAGGACAAAACTACTGTAGTTCATTGTAACAAATTTAAACATTTAATGTTCATTTTTTCTTATGCAAGTGTTTGAAAGTGACTTTATGGATGATTCATTAGTTGACTAATCTGTAATCGAAGTCTCATCCATGAGGAAGTGATGGAGAATCAGAACCTCAGATACACTGAGTGTTTCCTACGAATGAGGAATTAGAAAAACCACCAAATTCACTCTTTATTACTTCACAGTTAACTAACAATGCACACAATCAACTCCTCAAAGTCAAGAGATGACTGGAATTCAACACGACTGCTTATTTAAAAACATGAAACACTTAGACTTGATGCACTTGTAATTAAATATTCTTAACGCAGCAGACCGCAGGTTTAATCTGCTGCATTCACTCACTGAGAGATCTGACAAACACAAAACTCTGAAAAATCATTTTATTAAACCTCTGTACAAAATGAACGAGACATCCTATTAAAAGTATTTACAAAGATATACACAAAAAAATAGTCAAGCATCAATGAAACATGTAAACTGAATATCAGGAAATTAATCCTCCTCCTCCTCGTCGTCAATGATGGGTCTGGACCTGAAACAGAAGAGTTCAGCCCGTCAGTCTCGCTTCAAACACTTCATTCCCAATCTAACCAGCAGCCCTGCAGACAGGAAGAGGAAGTCCTCTCAGCACTCACTTCCTGGGCGCTTTAGTGACGCCGCTGCTGCCCGCCTCCTCATCATCATCAGAAGCGGGATGAAGATTCTCCTTCTCTGGTTTTCTGCTGGGGCCGCCGAAGAAATCTCCGATGCCCTTCTGCCATGTGGGTGTAGGCCGCGGACACACAGGGTTCCCGCCGGAGTATTTACCCTTAGCTGAGCAAAACAAGACACATGCGTTAATAACAAACCTGACACGGACCGATACAGCTGAACAGGCAAGAAACATTCACTTTACTGAAGTTAACAAATATAAAGTTACTGACAGCAACACTGATGCTATAGACAATCAATATTAAACCCTACTACACACTTTACTACTGATCCCTTTATACAGCAGAACTGAGTCCGTCTGCATTACTGACTCTGTAAAGCTGCACTGACACAATCTGTGTCGTATAAAGCGCTATAGAAATACAGCTGACTCGACTTCAGACAACTACTATAGATAAAGATTCTGCCGTAAGCTAGTATTTAAGAATTTCTCAAACACACGATCTTCATCAGGAGGAACACCAATAGCACGACTGATTTAAACTCTAAAAGTGCTACAACGCATCTCAGAGCGTCACGCTTAAATTAAAGTTCAGAGAGGTTTGCGTGCGCGCACTCACCAGGCGTGCCATTCTGCGCGCCGCTGTTGTGCGCGTTCACGGAACCGGAAGCACCGAGGGATTTCCGGGGCGCAGAGGCGGCAACAGCTGAAACAAAAACACAGAATTTTTTTTATTAACAATTAATAAACAGCACAACACAAGACGCGCCATCAGAAATAAAGTAATTCCGCTTCCGGAGCGCTTCATTGTGACGCGACGCGGATGAATGTGAAAGTGGCGCCATTTCATTTGATCTAAATTAAACTCCATTAAAAATAAACCTCGCTGGCATTCACTAACTGTAATGTTCAAACAATAATTATGAGACGATTCGGGCTGTAAAAATACTATAATAACTCATCTGTGTTGTATTAACAGTAGCATCTGGGAAACAATGTTTGACGCCGATGGTTGCAAGACAACAAAAACAACTGCGGTAGCTAAATGTTTACAGATCAATAGCGTTCATATAGATATAAAAGCGTTTTTCCTCAAACAGCACAAGACTGTAACTGAATTATTCACCGTGTATTTGTTTTTGAGTCGCATCAGATTGGCGGGAGATGATGATCGATAAAGACATTTAGTCATATTCATCAATATCGACATCAGTGCACGCTGAAAATCAAACGCTACTCCTAATATTAATATCGACAGAAAGAACAACGCGTGCGGATTTTAGCGCGCTATAAAGGCGCAGTTAGCGAGGAGTTTCCCGCGGTCGGTTTCTCGATCGGTCTGACCGGCTGTTCAGGGTTCAGGCTAGAAGGGTCAGTCGGTTAGCGTGATTTTTCTTACCTTTCCTGTAAGCTCCGGGAACACTGTCAGCTTTAGTTCGCACCATCGCGCTCGCGTTTGCGGATGATCGCCGCACAGAAACGCTCTCCTCAGCAGATCTGAAGAAATAAAGCTCGCGATTCCCGCCGTCTTTTTAAAAGAGAAGCCAGATCATGTGACGTCACGGGCCGCCAGCCAATGGGTGGGCAGGAATCTGCGGCACGTGACTGTGGTTTACGCCACTCACACACAAACTCACAGGACTGAAAAAGCTTCCATGGTAACGAGTGAACGAGTGAGCGATTTCTGACACAACGTAAACATCCGCGTCACAGATGACGTCACGCACAGAAATGGAGGCAAAAGGGACCGAAGTAGCAAAGACTACAGAAATACAAAGACGGTTCACTCCTATACTTATGAATGGGAGAAAGTGCAACGCGCAATATGGCGGGATAGTCCCGCCTTCTAAATGAAAGAGCCAATCGTTGATTGGTAAAGTCTTTGCGTCACTGCAGCGGCCGTTAGAAGCTCCGGTTCCCATAGAAACCTGAGGCTGGACCAGCAGATGCGCGTGCGCAGTCATAAGCGCGTTGGAGCTACGCATGCGCACTGGCTGATCTAGCCTGAAAAATAAGCTTTTTAAGCTATTTGAGCATAAGAAACAACATTCATGGGACAGTTCATTTCAGATTTTATTCCTGATCTGAATTATGAAATTTGCCCGGAGGCGCTGCAAATATGGCGGCCGAGTGAACGGACTTTCCTTGAAAGGGACTTTGGAAGTAGTCAGTCAAAAACGGCGCGAAACATAAACAGCCTGTTGTTCACAGTGGCTGCAAACAGAAGACTCCGTCCAAGAACACTTGAGTTATTCATTTCAGATGCCTCGCGTTTAGTCTACAGTAGCGATACAAACAGCTCAGTTTCTAAACAGGGCTTCATTGCACACCGAGTCCGAAATTTTCGCATGCGTTTTTCCGTTTTTTGTATTCCCCATCCTTTCCTATCAAAATGCATGCAACGGATGCGAAAATCGAACCTGATCCGAATTTTTTTTTGACGGACGAAAGTGTCGGAGGCAGTGTGCAGAGATCTTTAGTCTTTTACTGTCTGATTTAGATATGCATATCATATGTAGAAAATGAGCACGAATTCATTGGCAAATTGAATGAAATTTTATTCTTTTGAAAACTAATCCGGCAGTTTTATTTCTAAATGGATCCTGGTTGTTTTCTCTTATTGTGTTTAGATGATTAAACACTTGTTTTCCTGGTTTCTTCATTTCATTCTTTCATTTTATTTTAATGAAAGGCAAAGTTTGAAGTTTCAGCGCCAACCTGCTGTTTCCTAAAAGATTTATACTCAAAATATAAAACCACTACAGCAGTGATGCATTATAATAGACAGTGATCTGGACTCTAGATGAACGAAATCATTCATCATTTGTTATATTGTTTATTTTCTCTGCTTATAGTGCCTTTCTGTTATTGTGTTGTCTTATGATTGTGGAGTTTCATCACAAATTCAGAGTTTATGGGATGTTGTTGTGAAGCAGTAATAATATCACTTGTTGGATTTGTGCTGGTCAGATGAAGTCTGATCACTGAAACATACACAACAGAGATTATTCAATAAACTCTTTTTTATCATCATCACTCCGTCTCCTGCTTCTGCTCTTCTCTAGCTCTAAGTCAACTTTTGGGTATTAGACAACTTTGCTGACAAGTTGTTCTGTTAGCAGACAAACAGGTATTTTCTGACAGGATCTGGTGTTTCTGGCATGGATCTGACACAGGTGAGTACTTCATGTGTGCTTTCAATCTGTGTCCTTTTTAAAGGTACATTTTAATACATTTGAAGCTGTTTTACTGCGCAGGCCCTAAAACAGCTTTTACAAACCAATCAAAATATTCAGTTGAAAGTGTAATCTAGACTGGGTTTCACAGACAGGGCTTAGATTAAACCAGGATTAGGCCGTAGTTCAGTTAGGACATTATTATCTTTTATAAACATGCCTTAGAAAAACAACATTGCTGCTGTGTGTCTTCAGACAAATCAGCACTGACATGTTTTAAGATCAGTCTCTCAGTGCTCTAAACCTCTCTTATAAGTATATGGAAACTATCTAAAGTTCTGTTAATCCTAAAGCAGTGAAATCTGCATCTCTATATTCATCCTATGAGTCCTCTTAAGATGTAAATTTATTAATTTTTTTAAACCTGGGAACACTATCAAAATGAATCATGTTTTTTCTACAACCACAAATTAACTACAGTTTTGCTACACTAACCATAGTTGGTATTTGTAGTAAAATTGTGGTTATACAAAAAACATGGGTACATTTTTACTATAATAAAACCATGGTTAATTTTCTTAAGGGATTTGTATTTGTTTATACTTTGTTTATTCTTTCTTTGTTTTGTTTTTTAACTGTAGTGCCTTAATAGATTGATGTTTTGTACTGCTTAATAAAAAAGATTCACAATACGCGCTCCGAAGTACGGATCTGAATCAAATGACTCGCGATACGCGATCCGAATTGGAGGGCTTTGAAACACTGAGTCATCGCAATGGTTTAAGTGATTTGGAAAAGCTCCGTTTCCACCTATCGCTGCGTGCTTTTTTAAAATCATTACAAGCAATGTCGAAAATCGAAAATGAATGGCTCTTTTTAACATTTTTTTTTTTTTTTTTTTTTTTTTTTTTGCTAGAGAATCGCTTTAACTGAATGATTGAAGTCACGAGTTTGATTGAGTTTGATTGGTTCGGTTTGTCGGTTCCTCTTTTCGCATCTTCAGTCATGTTTACACGACACTGTCAGTACTACTACTGGCTTAGCACGCTAGTTTTATGAGATTAACAGAAATAAGCGAAAAAGTATTATGTTTACAAATAAAATATCCATATTTCCACTCCAAAGATCACATCTAACACAAATCATATTCAGGTGAGGTAACCTGTTCACTACCAACTAGTGAAACACTCCATTGACGAGCTGCAGCTCAAAACACGTTAGATGGAAACATTGTGCATTATGATGGAGTTTGTAGCTTAATTCACTATATTTGAAATAGTTTGAGCTGCAGTTCAATAGGAAATCAGCTGAAAGCATCCAGTCTCTCATACCATTGAAGTCAATGTTCGATTTATCAGTGTATATTGTATTAAATATTTCAGAAATGATTGTTCATTGTTGTATGTGATTGTGTTAGTCTATATAGAGGGATAGTCAGTGTAAAAAGACCAAATGGGAGAAGCAGATGAACACAAAACAGCAGAACAACATAAAGAGGCTAAACGTTTGATTTTTGTTGCATTTTCATAACAATAAAGGATTTTTCCATTAGAAATGCTAAGCAGGTGCAGTTATTGTATATAAAACAGATGCCGGTCAGGATCAGTTCAAATATCATTTCCTTTGGGCTTAAATGAACCTCATCAGTGTAGTTCATCAGAAAATATGATGGATCTGAACTGAATCAGGAGTGAAGTCGATCACACGCCATCTGCACCGTTATGATCTGGTTTATTTCTGTCGAGCTGCTGTCAAACAGTCTGTATTGTGTAAAGTGCTGCAGAAATAATGTTGACTCAACAGGCTTTTATTTACTGACCAAACAAAGAGAAGCTAAACTACAAATTCACTGCTAAGAAATTTGTGTTATTTTAATTAAAGTCAAACTGTTAAAATGGTATCATTGAATAAATGTCATTTTAAAAACTCCAGATTGTGTTGAAATCATTGTTTGGTGTTGAAGAAATTTAAAATCTGGGTTATTGTGCTACAATGAATAATAAATACAAGTTCTAGGAAATCTTACATATTAATGGAAAAAACTCATTCAACTTTATCCTATAGCATGCCACTTGTCTATATGAAGCTTTGTTTCTTCACCAAAGCGAATGCTGTAGATGCGTCGTCAGATTTGAGATGAACCGCAGTGCAAGCGTCAATTTCTTTTCTTTGCCATCAAGTGTTACACCTCTGCTAGAAATACAGCAAATAACATTGTATATTCTCCAGCTATTTTAGTCTTAAAATAAGTTGTTATAAACTTCCACTGATGAACCGTTCAGTTTATTAAACTCAAACAAAAGCAAAACAGCTGACAAAGACAAACAGGAAACCAGTTTGGTTGGATTTATATTATTGCCATATCAGGTCCACTGGCTATTACATGGCAGATGCAGGTTAAACACTCAACATCAAATGCATAAAATCATAAAACTTTAAAATGTACATTTCATGAAAGAAGTGGAGCGTTGTCAGCACCACAGAGCTGCAGGAACCAGAAGATGAAATACCAATAAAGAAACACAGAAAGGGGAAAAAAGAGAGCTGAAACTCTGAACTCCAGACAGACTCACGGTTTCTGAGTTCTGCTGAAGGAAAGAGCTGATAGAAAAGCTTGATACTGATATTGAAGATAATAATCTTACAGTATATTCAGGCGTTGTGCCACATGAAATGCTGCTGGATGCGGTGAACATCAGAGATTTGGTAACTGGGAAAGGAATGGAGTTTCAGTGTTAAACATGTTTCTGACAACAGATTCAGAGCTTCAGTGTGTGTGTGAGAGTGTGTGTGGTTAATATATATATATATATATACACACATACACACACAGTATCTCACAGAAGTGAGTACACCCCTCACATTTTTGTAAATATTTTATTATATCTTTTCATGTGACAACACTGAAGAAGTGGCACTTTGCTACAATGTAAAGTAGTGAGTGTACAGCTTGTATAACAGTGTAAATTTGCTGTCCCCTCAAAATAACTCAACACACAGCCATTAA
>JAFVLL020025625.1:81567-107839 GCA_021397915.2 Tor tambroides | reverse complement strand
TTTGTGTACATAGAAAAAGTCTTAGATCTTTGAGTTCAGCTCATGAAAAATGGGGGCAAAAACAAAGTGTTGCGTTTATAATTTTGTTCAGTGTATGTATCAGTGTTGTTGCATTAGATAAAAAAAAATCAAATCACGTGGCCTGATGCTTTTCTCAGAACCAGCAGCACTTGTGATTTGTGTGCTTACAGTATATTCTAAACATCTGGTTCCAAGTCAGTTCTTTTCAAGTTCAAACAAGTGTCCTAGTATTGTAATCACAGGTGTACAGTAGTTCAGCGCCTTAAAGCTTGTCTGCCATTGGTCAGGCCACAAAAAATTCTCGCCCTTATCTTACGCCATTGGTTGAACCGGTGTTGTTACAGCAGTAGCAGGCTGGTCAAGATGCTTAAGCAAACATCAGTGTTTTTATAGCACCACAGAGATGCAATGTTTACACTTCTGTCGACACTTTTCATGGAGATCAATGTACAAAAGTGACACAAAAGACTTTTACTTTCTTACCAAAAAATTCTGTTTAAAAAAAATTCTGTTAATTTGAAAATTCAGTTAATCAAGCAATCCTAAAAAGTTTCCACAAAAATATTAAGCAGCACAACTTTTTTCAGCATTGAGGATAAGAAGAAGAAATGCATCTTGAGCAGCAAATCAGCATATTAGAATGATTTCTGAAGGATCATGTGACAGTAAAGACTGGAGTAATGATGCTGAAAATTCAGCTTTGCCATCACAGGAAAATAATTGTAATGAATTATTTACGTTTGTTCATTATGAATGTATTTCAGAATACATTTTTACAATTTGAAATAAAAGCAAAAAATATTACTCGGTATTACTGTTTTACTGTATTTTCTGATCAGATAAATGCAGCCTTGGTGAGCATTAGAGACTTTTTTTAACTTTACAAAAATCTTATAGACTCCAAACTTTTGAATGGTAGTGTAGATATTAGTGTTTTAACATCGAATTACATGTTCCAGCTTTAACCATTTTCCAAAAGTGTGTGAGTGCTTTGTCTTCATTTTGAATAGATGATCTATTTTTAATCATTTTAATACCTGCTTTTGTGAAATATTTGACTTAAAAAGTGTGCTATATTAGTTTTTAATGAAAAAAACCCACTAAAAATGGTTTATTATTTTGTTATAAGATGAATGACATTTATAAATTTTGATTGTCTGAAGTATCTGAACATGTTTTGGGGCCTCTGTATGTTAACACAGCAACACAGTCATTGACAGATGTATTCATAACAGATGCCGGTGATAATTACTGACAACTGACATTGTTGTTTTGGAAAAGACTTAGACTGTGAATCTCAAGAGTAAAGGTCTCTGCACACTGAGTCTGAAATTTTCGTCCGAAATTTCGCACGTTAAAAAATAAATACGACCTCAAGTTGTGTCAATCACGTTTGCACACTGCTTCTGAAACTTTCGTCCGTCAAAAAAAAATTCGGATCAGGTTCGATTTTTTGCGTTTTCGCATCCGTAGCATGCATTTTGATAGGAAAGAATGGGGAATACGAAAAAACGGAAAAACGCATGCGAAAATTTCGGACTCAGTGTACAATGGCCTTAATTCTTTGCTTCAGTTACCTTCACGTAAACAAACACCTGTCCTGAGCCTTCCTGAAAATCAGACTGTAGACAGGGCTCCCTATTAACCTAAGTAAACTTGTCTGCGGTGTTAAATGTTTACTATGCTGTAGGTTTTTTCCCCTGAATATTCTTGAATAATATTTTGCTTCACATGACTGTATCATCCATCACTCTAGGCAGCATAACAGATAGATTTACATTTCAAAAACAGTCATATACAGAAAATATATAAATATTCTACATTATATAAAGCTGTTTTTGGCAGGTGTCATTAGTGGTGTTTGCTGAGGCAAACAGCACTGTTACTGTTACTCATACTTAGGGTTTGAGTTTTAAACAAACAAAAACATACTGTAACTTGTCCCACACATACAAATGATGCCTCATATTGTGCAACCTATTGAAATAGGTGTGCTGTTACTTAAGTGATCATATTTATGAATGGCATGGTAAAATAGGAAAGAGATCAGAGACTTACACTGAAGGAAAGACTCAAGCCATATTTAGGATACAAAATATCATAGAGAAAAGGTTCATGGAACAACTAGTGTAGTAATACCTTGGAATTTTATAATGATGATTTCCAGACCTGGAAATAGAGGTCATTAAAATTATAAATAATGCACACTGTCTACAGTGAATAGTTTTTTTTTTCAGCTCTAAAATGTTTAATAAGCCATTAGCTTTAAAAAGCTTTTACTATATTTTCTGATTTAATTTTTATTTTATTTAACATTTTAGTGACTTTATGTGCTTTCATAAGTTTTATTAGATTACATTTCTACACAGCTTTCATTTATTTTTATTTCAGTTCAAGTAATTTTAGTACTTCAACACATTTTTTAAAATTTATTTCTGTTAGTTGCCAACCATTCTTTATTAGTTTATCATTTATCATATAATATTTATATTTTATTTGTTTAATGTCTATTAACAAAAATGATTTTTCATATTTTAAATATTCTTAGTTCAATAAAATGCTGTTTTTTTAATAAATATTTCTCTATTTACTTTTTCATTAGATAATTAAGCCTCTACCTCTATAAAATGTAATAACTGAAAAGTTATGCAAAGGTCTTTGGTCAAAAGGTGTAGAAACCCTGTAGAGACTTTGAGGTCTCTAAAAAAAAAAAAAAAAAAAAAAGGGCTAGTTCTGTCCTTGTGTTTATAGTGTTTTACTGGTTAAGTAGGATGTGATCATGAAGTTTGGTTTGGGTTTCAGGAGCAGGAGGAGATTGATGCCACACAGGAGGTAGACGATTCAACTCCGACCGAGGAGGAGGATCTGGGTGCTGTTGAAGAGGAGCGCAGCGTCATTCTGCACCTCCTCTCTCAACTCAAACTGGGCATGGACCTCACCAGGGTATATCAGCTCCATCTCATTAATGGCTCTCGTTTCATCTTGTGTCTTTCTCAAACCTCAGATAAAGTTTTTAATCATGCCACTTTGAATTATATCAGTTATACACTAAAAAATTAAAAATAGTTTTTACTCAGAAATTGCTACTACATTTCATGCATAATTACCAAGAAATGGCAAGTAATGCATTTTTAAAGTAGAAATACAGAAATAGTGTTTTCTTGTAAAACATACTCCAATAATCTTGCTTGATTTGATTATGCTTTCATCAAAATATTTTTTTTTACGCTGTACGATTTATTCGTTATGAAATAATGCAGTGTTTTAAATGGGCTTATAGGTGGTCCTGCCTACCTTCATTCTGGAGAAGCGCTCCCTGTTGGAAATGTATGCAGACTTCATGTCCCATCCAGACCTTTTCGTGGCCATCACCGATGGCTCCAGCCCGATGGACCGCATGGTCCGATTTGTGGAGTATTACCTCACTTCCTTCCATGAAGGTCGCAAAGGTGCCATTGCCAAGAAGCCCTACAACCCCATCATCGGAGAGACCTTCCACTGCTCTTGGAAAGTACCCAAAGCGACAACGCCTCCGTCAGCAGTCCCAAAAGAAGGGAGCTTGTGTGCTTCAGACTGCTACAATGTCCGCTTTGTGGCTGAGCAAGTTTCCCATCATCCACCTGTGTCAGGCTTCTATGCAGAATGCCAGGAGAGACAGATGTGCGTTAACACCCACGTGTGGACCAAGAGCAAGTTCATGGGCATGTCCATTGGCGTCTCTATGATCGGAGAAGGTGAGTTTCGCCTGCCTTGCACTCATTTTCGCATGTCCATTGTTGATCATTAGAAATGTTAATTCCTGTGCTCGCAGGTAATCTACACCTATTGGAGCACGGTGAGGAATACACCTTCAGTCTGCCCTCTGCTTACGCCCGCTCTATCCTCACTGTGCCCTGGGTGGAACTGGGAGGAAAGGTCAATGTCAACTGCGCCAAGACAGGCTACTCTGCAGTCATCACCTTCCAGACAAAGCCTTTCTATGGGGGCAAGCTACACAGGTCAGGATCCCACTGGATCACATTACACGACTCCATTTTCCATCTCTGTAAGACAGTATAGTGTTTTCAATGTAAATTTATACAGAAGCCCTGAAGAACTGTTCATTAGTATACACTACCATTGAAAGGATGCATTACATTAATCAAAAGTGACTGTAAAGACATTTGTTCCCACAATAATATTAAGCAGCACAACTATTTTCAACACTGATAATAATGTTTCTTAATCATCAAATCAGCATATTAGAATGATTTCTGAAGGCTCATGTGACACTGAAGATTGGAGTAATGGCTGCTGAAAATTCAGCTTTGACATCACAAGAATAAATTAAATTTTGAAATAAATTCAAATAGGAAATATTTTTTTAATATTGTGAAACAATATTATTTTTTTACTGTATTTTTAATTAAATAAATGCAGCCTTGGTGAGCATAAGAGACTTCTTACATAAACAAAAAAATCTTTCCGACCCCAGACTTTTCAACTGTAGATTGTATGTCCAGATTATGTGTAGTCCAGAAAAGCGAGGGAACACTGTATTCAGTGAGAAAAATGTAAAGCAGACTTTATTCATCTTTAAAAAATTTCCAACTTCTTTCTGACCCCTAGAATTAAACTGCCTTTTTTTTGGTGCTTTGCCTTAAAGATTTCAGTGTGGGTTTGCTGTGGGGGCCAATATAGTTTGCACTGCTCCATTACATTGTGGCAGGTTCACAAAACAATCTAGCAAAGATCAGACTGAAATAGTCAGGGATTCTATACAAATGAAGGTGACAAGTGCAACTGGCTGAAAAAGTATCTAGACGCCAGCTTTAGTATCAGTAAATGGTCTTTTTGGAGTGTTGAGGAGTATTAAGTGACAGGATCACTTGTGTATATCCAAAACAGATTATCAAAAAAAAAAAAAATCAGCAACATGAATTTGGAAAAATAAACACGGTGGGGTGAATTTTTATTTTATGTTGACTTTTAAAGATGAAGTTAATTTGTGTTCTTTGTGATATGAGCACTTTAATCAGAAAGCTGAGCCAGTGGACTGTAACAAAAACCTGTGCTTTGTTCCTCAGAGTGAACGCGGAGGTCAAACACAACCCCACCAACTCCGTGGTGTGCCGTGTGCAGGGAGAGTGGAACGGCGTGCTGGAGTTTACCTACACCAGCGGGGATACACGTGTCGTAGACGTTACCAAACTCCCCGTCACCAGAAAAAGAGTACGGCCTAATGAGCTGCAAGGACCCTACGAGTCCAGGTAACACCAGCCAATCAGTTTACTGTTTACAGTCAACAGTATTAATGTCGATATGGTGTCAATATATATCACATGTCTTTTAAATGAGCAAACTGAACAGTAAACCAAGTGATTTAAAGGAATAGTTTTAAAAAATTATATTGTGAAGGACTGAGAAAGTAAGTTATATGGGTTTGGAACAGGATGAGGGTCAGTATATGTAACAATTTTTTTTTTTTTTTTTTTTTTTTTTTTGGAGGAACTGTAAGTGAAAATCATAATTTCTCCATAGCTGTCTTGTCTGTGGGTTCAGAAGCATTTATTGAAAGCGTGTTGATGTGGTGCGAAGGCTCCGTCTTTAATCCGTGACTCTTCTCCCTGCAGGCGACTGTGGCAGCATGTGACTGAGTCTCTTAAGGAAAGAGATATGGATAAAGCCACGGAACACAAGCGCCTCCTGGAAGAAAGGCAGAGGAAGGAGGAAAGGCATCGTGCAGAGACACAGACAGCATGGAGGACCAAATACTTTGAGCGCAAAGTAAGAACACATCTGCATCTTATTTTTAAAATCATATGATAATTTACATATATTGAAAATAGTATATTATAAAAGAAAAGTTATTGTATACTGCGTATATTGTTATTGTAGTTAAACTCTTGTTAAGGATTGCTTGTTTTCCACTGTTTGTGGTTTTTCCAAGTAATGTTGTTATAAATAAAATTAATATTTGTCCGTGAAATGTGACAGATTCTTGTACTTTTCAACACATCCCACTCTTGGCTACATTTGAAGTTTCATGGTACATTTTGTCTCAATTAATGCCTTGTTTCACTTGGAAATGGGTAAGAAACAACACTGTTTGCTGAGTGTCAAAGTGAAGCTTGAATGGAGTGCTGCAGGAAGGAGTCCTAAAACTTCTGGTTCCATCGTCCTGAAGTCAGTGGGTTTTTTGAAGGGTTTTTTGGCCTGAAGTAAGGTCTGAGGTTGATGGAAGCTTGAGATATTTTCACACTTTATTCTACAACATCAAATACATCAGTGTTTCTTTTTGAGTTATTGTGTGTCTTGAAAGCAGGTCTACAGAGGTCATCAGGAACATTAAATGTCACCTCGCTCATCGGGAGAACTCATCTACTCTGTCATCCGCTTTTACAGCCTCAATGTGTTTATAATCATGCTCTTGCAAACTGTTCTAACTCAAATTTTCCAACTAGTAGATTTAAATGAAGATTGAAAGAGTTGTCGGAAGCTTAGTGGTGGTGACGTTAAAGTCATGAGACCGTGGTGTGTTTGTTTAAAACCTACTTTGGTTTTTACTTTTGCCAATTATACTTAGGCTTCGAAACAGTTGCGTTCATTTGTGAAGACTATCTTGCCATACAACACAATGAGAAGCTACAGTAATCTTCTGCAGTAAATCAAAAGCATACATGCATGTAAAAATCCTATTGGTTTTTATCGGGAGAATTATGGTAATGCTAACTTCTGGTTTGGTCCCACTTAATTGCAAAATCTTTGGTATTATGTTAAGTTCTCTCATTTTTTTTTTTTTTTTTGTGTTTTTCTAGGGTGAAGGCTGGGTTTATTACCAACCACTGTGGAAAACGGCAGCCCATAGCTCTTCCCCAGTGTCCACTCCACAAAACCCATGACCTCTGACCTTTTAAGACCTGAGTCCAGGCATTGTACAGCCTCCTGCTGCAGTAAACTTCTGGTCCGATGTTCCCTCTCTCACAGATGAAGACATACACTCTCCTTTGTATGATTCCTGAAACATAACTTCAGTTTGAGTGTTTGTAACACGCTTTGTGGACTTGCGGGTTTGCACTCTGATGTTCATATTTTGCATCCTTCGGTGGTAAGTTTTTTTTTTTTTTTTTTTGTTTTTGTTTTTTAGAATTACACAGTGAATGATTTCTTCAATCCGCACACAGATATTGTTTGTTGATGTTGCCTTAACGAGTGTCGTATGTAAAGAGGGCTGAGTACAGTGTGCCGGTTCTTAACGTGGGATTGTGTTTGAGGTGAACTTCTTAATCTAACCATACTGTGGTGTACTGTATTTGACCACGGTATGGTCAAAGTTTTCTGATTCTTTTAAAATCGTTATCATGATTTATATGATATCAAATGAAATGCAGGATTAGGGAAGCTCGTTCAAGAAGGTGGAGTTGAAAAGGACAGGCGTCTAGTTGCGTTGATAACTGGCAAGATGTGAGTTGTTATTGCTTAGGCAGATTCAGCTGGAGTGTTGATGAGAGAGAAACCGTTGGCTTGGCTTTCGTATTATGCTGTCTTTTTCTCATTCTCGCTCTGGTAAATGAAGCTTGCAGGCGCTATACACAAAATCTGGGCCAGATGGAAGTGTTCGGGTTCAGGCCTGCTCTTCTGTTTTTGCTTGATGTTCAGTGAACAATTATGTTGGCTTTAGTTTCAGAGAGATTTTAAAGGGATAGTTCACCCCCCAAAAATTGTCATCATTTACTCACCCTCATGTCATTTAAAATCTGTAGGACTTTCTTTCTTCTGTGGAACACAGATTTTTAACTCTGTTTTTTGTTTTGTTTTGTTTTTCATACAATGAAAGTCAATGGGGTCCAAACGTTATAATGACATAAGGGTGAATAAGGTGAACTATCCTTTTAATGTTTACGTTGAGCACTTTAACTGTTTAGACCTAGAAAAGAGCCAGCCTTATAATATTCTCTATATGCATAATAATACGTGTAAATACAACCCAACCCGATTAGACAGTATTATTGGAGATACAGTAAGCTCTGTCAAAAGTTCTGACAGACACCAATCTGATCTGTCAAAGTTATGCAGTTTAATTTTATGACTTCGGACTGCTACGTTCCACTTCGATTCTACCTCGATTGACATTGATAACATTGTTTTTTTTAAAAGGGATAATTACCCCAAAATGAAAATTTTAGTTTACTCACCCTTATGTTGTTCTTTGTAGTCCATATTACTTGTGCGCTACATTAAAAGTCAGATTTCAGTCTTAAATGTAATTTGCTCTGTTCAATTCAAGAGTGGTGCATTTAGATGCCTGTCAGACTAGATTTCAGTCTTTTTTCAGTCCTGCTGGGGAAAAAAAACATCTAAAACCAGTTGGTTTAGTGGTCTTAGATGGTTTCTCAGCTTAGTCAGCCAAAACACCAGCCTGGTTTTAAAGGGGACTTCTGCACTTTTCAGCTGGTCAGATTGAAAGAACAGCTAAGGCCACCAAACTAGGTTAGACAGTTTTAATGCCCTGCTGAAAACAAAAAAACAATCATGTGGTTTCAGAAGACTTTGTTGTATACAAGTTTTATAGAGCACTTTTATGGTGTTATAAAAGGAGGTATAAGTCACAATTCACTTTTCTTGCAAAAGAGCAGCTTGGACATTCTGTCTGACTTCTCCTTTTGTATTTCACAGAAAATAAGAATATAGTATGCGCTTTGGAATGACATGAGGGTGAGTAAATGATGCCAGAATTTTCATTTTTGAGCAAACTCATTTAGGCGCAATCAAGATGTGTTGATAGCACCTATTCCTTGCTAAAGGTTCAGGTTTTTAGTTAGCTGGTCATGTTAGTAATAGCTTTTTGTAAACGTTTTAACCACGTCAAATATGAGGTTTCAGAGTTCTTCAAGATTTTGTGTTTAAACGCTTCGTTGTTGAATTTGCCAGCGGGGAACAGTTGGAGTTATGGTGCTGGCTGAAGTGTTGCATCTCTCATATAATCTCTGCTTCAGCCCTGGCATTGGTTGCGCTGAGAAACTTGTGGTGCCTTATTTGTGTTAGTCTTCCTCCCGTTCCAACTCACAGCCGTCAGCTTTCTCATTAAAACAGAGTAAGACTGAAGCCACAGCCTTTGTACATATCTTCTTTCATTCTCCTGTCAGCAAAATACAGAATTCCCACGAAGCGTCTGGTACATCAGCTGTGCTCTCCACTCAAATCATTCTGCTGAGCCATCAACTGCACTGATGTTTTAAATACACTCCCTGTAGCCTCAGAAAATATGATTGGAAAAATAAAATTGTTAATATATTGGAGGATATTTCAACTATTGGTGAACTTTCTTTCCGTCTACTTGATGACTGTGTCTGTGTGGTATCAAGAAAAGTTGCAAATATTTCACAATAACTGGTATATAAAAGAAGCTCCATGGGTAGTTGAAATGTCCTGCAGTGTGACACGCTAAATGACATTTTGCTAATTCTATTAGAATTATGCATGATCTAATATTAATTCAAATATGGAATGTTTTCCACTTGATTTGTCACACTGAAGGACCATTTAAAATAACATAGGAAAGGCAAAACTAAGAAACCCTTTCTCTGCCTTAGAGTAAAAATAATAATAAAGGTAATTGCGACTTTATTTCACACAATTGTGACTTTATTTGTTGTAATTGTATTTCACACAGTGTGGCTTAATATCGCACATTTGCAACTTTACGTTGTGACTATATATTTCACAGTGTCACTTTATCACAGTTGTGATTTTATACTTTACAATGCAACTTTATTTCTTGTGATTGCTACTTCATATCTCAAAGTTTGACTCGGCATTATTTTAAATGTTAACCTTTCTCACAATTACCAGTTTTATATTTATTCTGAGGCAGAAATAGGTTTCTATACAAAACAGTGATTAGAAATAGTGAAAAATATAATACAGTTTTCCTTATATACTACCATTCAAAGGTTTGGGGTCAGTAAGGGTTTTTATACTTTCATTCAGCAAGGAAACATTAAATTGATGAAAAGTGACAGGTACAGACTGTTCGTTTGTTACTTTTGCTATTTCAGTTCATCAAAGAATCATAAAAAAGTATAAAAGTTTCCACAAAAAATATTAAGCAGCACAACTTTTCAACACTGACATTTATAAGAAATGTTTCTTAAGGACCCAAATCAGCATATTAGAATGATTTCTGAAAGATCACTGCAGACTGGAGTAATGGCTGCAGAAAATTCAGCTTTGCCATTACAGGAATAAATTTTAAAACATTTTAAAATATAATAAAATGGAAAACAGTGATTTTGAATTGTAATAATATTTCATAATATGACTGTATTTTTTGATCAAATAAATGCAGCCTTGGTAAGCATAAGAACCCTTTTTCAAAAATATGTAAAAATCTTTCCGACCTCAAACTTTTGAACAGTAGTGTGAAATGTAAACCAAAAACGTTGTTTAAAAAACAATGGACACATTATGCATATACATTTTATAAAGTGATTACTGTACAGCTGTGAAGCCAGTTCACACTAGGAATGGGCAAAATGACATCTTTGTTTGCCTCATCTCCAGTAATGGAAAAAGCACAACAGGTTGCCATATGTTCATGTTGACATTTGCACAGAAAGTATTTATCGCCATCAGTTCTTTTTCCAGTGTGCAATCTGGTATGAATTTTCCCTGTCCCTCAAAGTAGCTCTGTAGAATTTGGGTGAACCTCAGATTGCTTAAAAAAAATTGGAGCGTAAATGCAGGCTCTTTAGAAACTAGACAAGTCAGTGTTATGCTTTTCTCTTTGCCTGAGACCCAAGCTCATTGATGTAAAAAATCATTAGCTCACTGAGTCAGAAGTGAGTCTAAGGAATCTTTTAAAATTAGCTTTTTTTTCTTTTAATTAGGATAAGCTAACTGATTATAATCAATAAGTCTGGAATGAACAAGCTCATCCTCAACTTCTGAAGCAGGACACTGATGATCCCAGATAAAAAGCCTTCATGTAGTTGTCATTTAATTAAAGTAATCAGGTCAGTGGTTAAAATAGGGTCAGTGCAACTCATCCAGAGCAAAAGGAATGTCAGGCTCAGATCACATTTTGAAGTTATTCTAAAATGATTTGAAAGGACTACAACCCTGTGTGAGCAATGAAATGAAACTGGTCTTTTTTTTATGTCTAAAAACAGCAGTTACGTTGCTGGTGTATCGTCTGTGGTTCTGTGGTTAATCAAATTGAAGTCCCCCCAAAACTGAGTTTATGGGAAGATCATGTGGATTTCATGAGTGAGTGAGTCAGAAAGGGCAATGGAAAATTGTAAATCAGAAAATTATGTGTGGTAAACATTTTTGGGAAAACATGTTAGAAATAACTGTGCTCTTTGCAGCTTTCTGCCACGTACCCTTAACTTCTCTCCACCTGCGTTAGCTTTTTGTGTTTTTTTTTTTTCTTTATAGCACAAAGCAGCCTTTTCATCCTTCACTACATCCGTTAACAACATTACACAAGTAAACGAGGATATGTTAGAACAGAAACCCTCTTTTGTCCGTCGGTTTAGATTAGCATTTAAAGAAAAATGGAGACCAGCTCCACATAATGATTCAATATGGGTTACAAGAAGTCTGATTTTTCCAGGCAGGTCAGATTTGACTTGGTTGCCTGGAGGAATCGGAGATCTGCGTGTCAGATGTAACATGCTGACGGATGCCAGTGCTGTGGTCCGTGCAGGCAGGCAGGAAAGGAAGGGATGGGCTTTGGTCCTCTGTAGATGGCAATATGGGTGCGTGGGTGCAGATGGAGTTCTCCAGCTCTTCCTGTGCCAGAGTATTAAAGCGCTCCACCACGCAGTGTGCCGTCAGACGAGCCTCCGGGTCATGATCCCAGCACTCTGTTATAGTCGCACACAAGAGCTGCATGCCCTAAAACAACAGGCAGAAAATGTCAGTAACACATTCTAAGAAGCTTGTGAATATAATTTCAGTATGCCAGTGTCTATATATATATACATATACATATATATACACACACACACACACACACACACACATACATATATACACATACACATACACATATATATGCGCCCACGTCCTCACTCACAACTCTTTCAAGACTCGTTCACTCTGCACCGATCATTTTCATTCCACAGACGCTAAACATTCTTGCAAATTGTCTAAACTGAATTACACATGCCATGCAGACATTCATATGAGGAGTTTAACAGCAAATTAGTCATTCAGAGAACAAATTTTATTTTTGAATATGAAAAATATTTTAGAATATATAAATATATATATTTTTAACGTAATATATTTAATAATATTTAATATGTAATTTTATAAAATACATTATATTGGGTATATATTAATCTAATAATAATGCATGTGTGTGTAAAAAACAGTATGTCAATTTTTTTTTTTGAAAATTAAAAAAGTAGGTATTTGTGTGTATACATATATTAAACATTCAAAAAAGTAAATAAACTTATTTTTAAATGTGTTAAAATATTTGTCTTTTTTAAATGAATTAAAATTAATAATACTTTTAAAAATAATATTTTTAAAAATGTTTTTACACTTCACAGCTGTACATTTTAAATGTATATTTAAATGCACATATTTAAAATCTAAAATTTATGTCTGCGCCAATATCCTAGTGGGCAAGTGCGTTGACATATAATGCTGGTGTGTTACGAGCGTCCCAAGTTCAAATCCCAGCTCGAGGACCTTTTCCCATCCTGCCCCCCCCCCCTCTTTCCCACCTTGCTTCCTGTCTACTCTCCACTGTTGTATCATAATAAAAAAGTAACATTTCAAAAATAAATTTGATGTATACTCTTATTTTGTATGTGTTTTATGAATACGCACTGGATGTGTTGTCCAGCTCTCTGGAATATCTGGTCGTCCTCTGTCTCTTAACACCAGGTCTCTCATGCTGTCTACACAAGGTTGCTCACACACCTTGGAGCCAAATGGGGGTTCGTAACTCTTTACCTCTGTTAAAAAGAAAACAAATCTGCTTAAATTCTTACAGTATGTTTTAACCTCCAGCATCTTTCGAGCAAATATACATCGAGAGCTTTACTTGCCTCCTATGACGTCACACCTAGAGACCATTTCCCATAGCACCAGGGCCATGGAGTAGATATCAATCTGTTTAAAGGACTCCAAGTCCTCTAGATTCACCCTGGACTCCAGAACTTCAGGGGCCATGTAGCGTGCGGTCCCCACCTACAGGACACAGACCATGTGATTTAAATCAGACAACTGCACCAAACTGAATTATCAATAGTTTCATGTGATTACATCTGTGACCTAAACAAATCAATCTCAGAGCTTTTATGTTACACTTAAAAAGCTTGAAGAAATGATCACTGTGCCCAGAGCAGTTCTGCCCACTCAGATGATACATTTAGAAATGATTCGATTTGGAATGGTTGTTTTTTTTGTGTGTGTGCAACGGTTGCAACATTTGAAGACTACGTCTCTGTTCCGAAACCTAAAGAGCTGCCTACGCAGGCATCATATGCGCGTTCTTTGCAACTACAAATTCTAAGGCAGAAACTATTGAAATCTGGTTCCCAGGCACTATTTATTCCACATATAATTGCTGCCTATGTACAGCATTTTAAAATTTTCTCAACAATCCAAGATGGCAGGTAAAGCAAACTAAATATTTATTATAAATATACACTACTGTTAAAAAGTTTAGGCTCAGACTTTTTTTTTAAAATAAAAACTTTTATTCAGCAAGGTTATAATGTTACAAAAGATTTCTTTTTCAAATAAATTCAGCAATTTTGAGTGTTCTATCGTGAATCCTGAAAAAAGTATCACAGTTTCCACAAAAATATGAAGCAGCACAACTGCTTTCAACATTGATAATAATAAAGTACATTTTAAATATGTATATTTTCATTAAATTGTAATAATATTTCATAATATTCCTTTTTTTTTTTTTACTGTATTTGGGTCAAATAAATGCAGCCTTGGTGGGCAAAGAGACTTATTTCAAAAGCATTTAAAAATGTTACCTACAACAAACTTTTAGTAGTGTACTTATTTCCATTTAGTACCTTACGGTATTGATAAAAATTCATTAATTTACCCAAAATACATTATTTCCTTATTCTGTGCTCTATATATGCATATCAGAGTATTGTGTCATTGGCTTAGCAACAAAAAACTGTGGAATTTTACAAAAATCAGTGACCTGTAATGTTCAGTTTTTTTTAGGATGCTGCTTTAGAAGGCAACTGTCTATAGGCAGCAGACACTAAGGCAGCTCACTAGGTTTTGAATCAGAGCCAATATTGTGCCTACCTGTCCACTGTTGGCAAAATCATCTACGGTGAGCGAGAGGTCGAGTCGCAGAGCCAGTCCGAAATCACAGAGCGCACACTCGCTGTGGTTCTTCAGCACAATGTTGCTGCTCTTCAGATCTCTATGGGCGATGGGCACTTTTGGTGTGCCGCAGGGCGTCGTATCGCTGTGCAGGTGTGCCAGGCCTCTCACCACAGAGCCTGCCAGTGAACACAGCTCAGTCCATGTGAGGATATGACCAGCCAGAAAGTCCTGAAGGTTTCCCATGTTATAATAAGCCATGATGAGCCAGTATTGCCTCTGGGGGGCGGCAGCAGTACCGCCCCTCTTCTCAGCAGTCAGGAACTGCACTATATTCTCATGTTTTAAGTTGGCATCAGAGAATATGGCTCTTTCGTTACACCATGAGGAATACTCCACCGCCGGGAAGATCTTCACCGCCACCGTTTCATACTGCCCACCCTCATTATGACTGAGCCGTGCCTGCCATACCTCTGCGAAGCGCCCCTTACCCACCAGCGCCTCCAGCTGGATGGGCAGCTGCTCTGTGTTGTGGTTTAGGTTATTGGCACAAGTCGATGAGATTTCCGAATTGACGTCATCGCTGAGGGACGGCAGCTTGCCACGGTAATTGTTACCATTTACTTGGCCCTCGGCGGGATCTAGAGACTGGTAGTGGGTGCGTCGTGGCCCCCAGTCTTTGGGTTTCTTGCCAGGCTGACGTGTGCGGTAAAGGTAAAAAGCCATGGTAGCAATGACAGCTACCAAGAGGGGTGGAACCAGGCTTATGACTACTACTGGAATGACGTCTTTAGACTTCAGCTTTGAGAATCCTGGGAAACAAAGGGGATTGAATATATTAGCACACATGGGCTCTGTTCCAGACCTCAGAGAAGTGTCTTGCTATAAAGGCAGCGCTGCCCTCTAAGGGAGCATACTAACTGAAATGCTGCTTCATAAGTGGTTGATTTAAATGGCATACTCAGGTAGCAACAAATAGACTGGCTCAAAAATAATTTTAGTTAGATAATATTTTCCTAAATGAACAATAGAGTGTTTTAATAAAAAATGTACATGACTTAAATATAATGGTTAAACTAGTGAGTGTATAATAAATATATCTATTTTTTAGGGGTGTAAAGGTACACGTATTCATACCGAAAATGTTTAGATTCGGTAAAATAGATTCGGTAATCTGGAACGCATGTGTACCTTCACTGGAAACTTCCAGTTTTATACATTGTTACTTTTGATAAAAAGCAAAGTCATCTTTCAAATTATGTCAGGAAATCTTTCAATTTTCAGGAAATTCCAACAATAAATGCTGTTTTTGACGCTCATTGATGTGGCCTGACAGATCGCTGTAAACGCTTCAGTTCGAACAGCAGCGGAGCCTGATAATCCCTGCCTCTTTACTACTAGTTTTAACGCGAAATAAACATGAATGAACATGCCTCATGTAATCGCTTAGTTTTTCAACCGCGGAAAGGCATCGATAAAACAGTTTATGTTATAAATGTCACGTGGCATTTCATTTACCTCAGGCAAGTCATCAGAGTCCACAGCTTGTTTGTTTGCTAGAGAAATGAAGTCTAGAGAAGAGCATTTCGCGAAATATATTCTCATATTTACATGTTACTGATGTCTTAACTTATTTAATGTATGTTTAAATAAATCTGTTATGAAACAAGTTATGACAGCTACTTTGTAAATTAATATATTTCAACAACAAATACAAGTTTTATAATTTTGAAGTTAAATAACTGCACTGTGCAATTTACGTTTGTATGCATTTTTTTTAAAGTTGAGTGTTGATTATTATATTTATAAATAAATAGTGATTAAATTTAAGTTTGTGCTGTGTTGTTAATTGTAGTAATGTAAAAAGACTCCCTAGTTTAGAGCATAAGCTGAGGTAGATTTTTATTTTTTAAGAAAATTAATTGTAATTGAATTTATTTAAAGAAGGCACCATTTGTTCAGTAAACCACTGTTTAATAAAAAAGAAGCAATTTTATGTTACATATTTCCCCCTGCTCTACCGAAACCATACCGAACCATGAGGTCAAACTGAGGTAAGTAACGTACCGTCATGTTTGTGTACCATTCCACCCTTACCATTTTTTATTTAAATCTTATTTTTATCGATACTTCTAAAGGATTTTTGGCCAAATAAAGGTATTTTACAAGGCAGCATCATCATAACACACCTTTGATACCTTAAAATGCTGCCTACATACACTAGGAAGCTCACTAGGTTTTGGAACAGAGCCGTGGTTTTGGACTGCAAAGCAAAATGTTTTGACAGAAACCAGACATTTTAGCACTGTTGAACACACCATTGGCTCCTTTTTCGAAGACGAGTCTGTCGTTGCACTCATGATCTCCAATACAGCCGCAGATGTAGAGCAGACCATCTTCAGAGTGCTGAGGTGTCATCAAACACTCTTTGGAGGAGTAGTTTGTCAGCATTATGTTCTCCAGCATATCCTGAGGGTTATAACACAGTGTCTGCACACTCACGCTCACATTGTCCTCCTTCCTGCCAGAAAAAATGATATAAAAAACCCATCTGTTAATAGAAAAGTGACCTGATTCTTCAGAAAGATAAACACAGCCTCAAGAAAAAAGTCTTTTTATGTTCCTCTGATGAAATCTAGAATAAAATTTAACCAGGGAATCCCTGCTCAGAGGTGCACTTTGTTCTTTATGCCAGAGTCTAAACTTTCCTGAGGGTTATAAATGTGTTTGCTGTTTATCCAGTATTAGGGGAGTCTTTGTTTGACCCCTCTCAGAGAAGAGTCTTTTTTTTCTCACAGCTTGCCTCTACTGCAGTCACTCAAAGTTCACCTCGACTGGCTTCCCCGAGAAGCTGTTCATAGACTGAGCAGGATGGAACTGGCTTACAAGGAAATCTCTTGAAAAGCAACCCATATTACACCACAGATCCCAAGCGCTGCAAGGCAGCTAAGTTCTTATTCAGTGCGACAGTATTGAAATGCACTGGCATTTTAGTGGCAAACTTTGGAAAACATATTTCATCCAGATAATGGTACTTGCATGTGGATTCTTCCGTTAATGAACGCCATACTGAAATATTCTTGACAGAGTTTCCTGTACTATTTATTCAGTTGCACAGTGCAAAACAGAAAGCGTGGCCAGTGATGTTTGATAACAGAACAAATGATTCTTATAATTCGGTTCTTTTTAAGGAATCACAATCAAAACATCTAGCAGTGAATTCCGACTCCCGAACCAATGACTCTAATGAGCTGGTTCTTTTTAGTGAATCAAATAAATAGGCCTACAGACTGAGATTTTTTCTAATGAATCAACCCTTATGAAAAGTAACCATGGTTTTACTACAAATAAAACCAGAAAACCATGGTTTAGCTACACTAACCATAGTTTAATCATGGTATTTTTAGTAAAACGGTAGTTATACAATTGGTAGTTGGTACACCAAAAAATAAAACAACAACAACAAAAAAGCACGGTTACTACACATTTCTATGATAAAAACCATGGTTAATTTTCGTAAGGGAAAAACTCTAGCACAACCATTGAAGTCTGACTGCTGAACAAAATAAATTACCCTAATAGACCGGTTCTTTTTAGTGAATCAAACACATGCAGCTTACAATTAATTACTAACTAACTTACAACAAATTAAATCAGTGCAGTTAGTGTTTATATGATGACATGTAATTATACTGTATGTTTTGTCAGTGTAATATATATAAATGAATACCGTACATGAATGACTTACGTTGTTACCACATCTTTGGTTTATGGTTTTTGAATACTGTATATAGTAGTTATATAGGCATTTATGCTGCCTCTAAAAAGACTATTATTGAAGTTATCAGAAGTTCTGAGATTTTAAGCCATTTAAGTGTGCAAGAACATGGAATAATTGTGTATTCAAACAGAGAACAGGGTTCATACTATCAAAAGTCATTTTTATTGCACGTCACTTATGCATATTTCAAATTTAACCATGTACTTACCATATCGCTACACACACTTCTTCAGCCAGAGTACAGTAAGAGGTCAGACTGCAGTTGCTCATGCAGACGTTGTCTTCACATACAGGACTCGAGTGGTCACACCACTTACAGAGGTTAGTCTTTATGAGGGTGAAACTCTGCGCCTGCAACACTGCAATAAGGACAGCCAATAAGATTTCATAGTTTACACAGTATAAAAATACTTGGCAACATTTAGCCAATTTTTCTTATAGCTGTAATTGAAGACTGTAGGTAGCTGATAAATGTTGATATATAACATGGTAAATATGTACAGAATATGTTTAAGTGTGTGCGTTTATCCCCAGCACCTTTAAGCTTTTTTACATTCAGCTGATGAATTTTAAAAATTATCTTTTGATATGCAGAATGTTTTTTAATAATATAAATATTATTCATTGCAGTTTCTCATTTAATAAACTTAATATAATAATTAATAAAGGTAATGAAAAATGCATAGTAACTGCAAGAAAGATGCATGACCATAAATAATAATAATAATAATAATAAATTAGGCCTAAACTCAACAAAAATATGTAAAAAAAATAAAAAATGTCTATGATAGCCTTGGGAAATGTATTCCCTAAAAGCAAAATAACTAAGGAGTGCAGTAAAAGCAGTCAAAATGGTCTAATGATGAAACTGGTTGCAATGCAAAGTCATAAGAATGAAAGCTGTAATGACAGCTGCAATCAAGACTGTATTTAAGAGCAAATCTTTGAGCTACGTGACCCATCTGGAGTTCATAAATCTCTAATTGGATTTGGATGAATGTAGTATATGGCCTGGTGTGTGTATTTGTGTGATGGGGTGTATTTGGTTTGGTGCACACATCACTGAAAGCGTGTGTATTCATGAGAGTGTCAGGAGTTCCTGTGGTTAAGTGGGATAAGCCTGAATTCCTTCCCACGCACACTGTCTCCTCTGTCCTGATACTACCACATCATGACAATATTAATTGTTTATTAAAAGCAGATGAGGGGTGGGAGCCGTTTCGCTGAAGGAGTGCAGCGACCTTACAGTAAACAGTATTAAAGGAAAGAGCAGAGATATTTGACACAGACTCCCAGATGTCCGCTGATGCCAACCATCCGAATATACAAGAGAGAGAGAGAGGGAGGGAGGGAGAGCTCTTGCATGAAGGAGCAAGGGACATGAAGGGAGAAAGAGACAACAGAGAAAGAGAGAAAAACTGAAGGAAAAAAAAAACAAAAAAAAACTTCAGGCTAAGCACAAAAGCCCCCGTTCTATAAACTTTAAAGTAATTAAACTCTGCAGCAACTGCTCCAGAAATAAATTGAAGCCAGAAGCGCTCATACTGGCCAAGTTTGAAGCACAACTCCTCAGTGCTTATGGGAAAACCAATGGCCGCGTGCTTACAAGAGATGCTGGCCTGCAATTATTTGGTTTGCACTCAAGCAAGTTTCCCCTCTTTTTCCCTATTTGTAATTCATAAGTATGATGATGTATAATTTAGAATATTTGGAATGTTTTCTAGTACCACCTTCAGGGTTGTTATTAAAACACTAAATAGTAATATATATATAGTAGCATATATATATTCAGTAAAATATATATTAAAAATATTTAGCAAATATTTATGTATATATTAAAGTTTTATATTATAAAATGATACTGTTTTAGTTAAAAATTTGTGTGTGTGTATATATATATATATATATATACATACACATACATTTTTATATTTGTATATATGTATACAGTATATATATCATATCTCAATACATAAAATATAATATTAATAATAATAATATAAAATTAGTAAATATAAGTTTGTTTTAAATAACAAAACAGTAGATAAAATTTTCTTAAACATCCATATATATATATATATATATATATATATATGTATATATATGTATAGACACACACACACTTTTTTCCCCCTTCCATATACCTTTACATGCCATAAAGCATTTTCGGGGGCCCCAGTATGCAGTAATCAAACTATCCCACTGGGTGGCAGATTTCCAAGTTTTTCAATTCCTTTTAAACTCAGCTTGATCCCTGAAAGCATTTCCTGATATTAAATGAATAACAGTACAGTGAACGCAGCACTCGCATAACTGTCGCATTCATGACATACAGATGTCTACAGAAGTTGTTTTTGTAGTGTTGACTGTGTCCCACACACACTCCATGAGTGCCGTTTCAGTGTTAAGGAGGGTGAAGGGCCTGTCCCCATTACTCATTGATAAGAGACGCAATCTCTCCTCATTGCCAGTGAAATGTTTTGTTATCTCAAGCCAAATAATAAGAATCAAACATTTATCATCATTGAAAACAAGATGCTTCTCCTCCACGGGTACCATGCAAACCCATGCCCACTAAGAACAACTTCTTGGACTCAAGGCAAACAAAGGAGAAAAGGAGTGTCTGTGTCCACTGAGAGGTCACTGGGCTTGGGTTAGGCCCTGTCAGCATCGCACCCTCTGTTTAAGTCATTACAATATTGCCATTGTGGGCAATCATGATGACAAAGCAGAGAGATTCATCAAGGGATCTTAGATGGATGTCTTTGTATTTTTATCTAGCCTACAGTGTCTCTGTGTGTTCACATTCGCACACACTGACAGTGACCTCTCTATATTTCCCAGCTTTTTCTCAGAGGTGTTTCAGACAACAGATGGGAAATGATAAGCGAGACTGAGAGGTGATGTTCTCTTCTCTCCACCTACATGGTAATATTTCACAATTGTTGTTGTAAGTGGAGCTACTCTATACACACCCAAACCATTTAAGGAAGCCCCTGCTGTGCAAAGATCATTTGGATTCTTAAGATTTGGTTTCCTTGTTGGAACTTTCCTAGCATCGTGTTGTTTTCATGTGGTCACAGTGCGTGGCATCTTTTATGCCCATTGAAATTCTGTTTTTAATTAAGACCAGTTGGTGTACAATTTCACAAAATAGTCATGTATGCGGATCTATTTTATTATACTTTTCCATCTTACTTTTAAACACTGTTCTGAAAATATAAAGGTTTTCACTGATGTCAAACTGCTGTTTATACTGTACTGCGATTCTTAGATGGACATTTTTTTAACAACACAGGAAATATGATGAACATATATTTTGGACTTCTCTTTGTCAAGCATGATATGCTTATAATTTGATATTTCATTTCAGTAGTGATCATAACAAGGACTAATAGGTTACTAATATTAAATATAAATATGGTAACACTTATAGGGTCCAATTCTCACAGTTGCTTATTAGCATGCATATTATTAACATATTGGCTTTTTATTAGTACTTGTAAAGCACATATTCTGTATGACCATACCCAATACCTAAACTTAACAACTACCTTACTAACTATTAATAAGCAGCAAATTAGGAGTTTTGTGAGGCAAAAGTCATAGTTAATGATTTGTTAATAGTGAGAATTGGACCTTAAAATAAAGTGTGACCATTAATATTTATTCCAGAATGCTACAGTGTTAAAAATAAAAGTTCCAAAAGGGGGTTTTCCAATTATGCCATTGAAGAATAATTCTGGGTTCCCCAAAGAACCTTTCAGTGAACAGTTCTTAAAAAAAAAAAAAAAACATTTTAAAATTCTAAAGAACTTTTTTTTTTTTTCACTGTAAAGAACTCTTTGTAGAATGGAAAGTTTCCTTGGATTTCAAATGTTCTTTCCTGGAACCAGATGGCAATAAATAGTCTTTATTTTTAAGACTGTAGATTAGAAACTTATTTTTCCTGCTTAAAAATAATAAAAATATATTATTTTATTTCTTATGTTACTAATGCATCATTGAACCTTTATAAAAACAAATGTGCACAAAACCACTGTTTGTGGCTGATGCTTCAACTCGCACTATTCAGTCAAACTGTAAAACTGTATTGTTCAAGTAAACCAAGCACTTGAACTTGAATATACCGTGATTTACTACATTTTCAGTCTCTCAGAAAACCAAAAGAACTGTTTTTCATGCGATGCTTTGGAAGTCATTTTGATTGTCAACACAAGCATCTTATTTTAACTAAGACGTTGAACCCAGTTTATGGAAATCCGAGTGGAAAAAAATCGGTTTCTGTCTTGTTTAAATATATTAGATACTCTCTTCTCAGTGTCAACAAAGTTTTGCACACAAACTTCAAGACAAAGCTCTGATGCGTGGAGCCTCCAGACAATGAAAGCTTCGAGAGAAGTGAAGATCTACTTACGACAGAAACACAGAAGAACAGATGTTGGAACCCACAATCTGCAGCCTCCGCGCCCCATAATAATACCTCACAATCCAAAGATCCCAAACTGTTGAAGCGACGCCGTTATTTTCTTTATCTGCTCGTGACAGACACAGATAAGCTCATCTGTAAGAGAGTTCAGGACTGTGTATGTGTGTGTGACTGAGTTCCGTGTAGGCGGATCCAGATGTTTTTAATCCAGATGTGAGAGCGGATCCGCCCAGGAACTCGCATTTATCAGTGCACGATTCACAATGTATACAGAAGGAACAATGAACTAACAGTCCAGCTTGTAGTGAAAAGTACAAACCTTGTATTCTTTTCTTTCTTTCTTTCTTTCTTTCTTATAATAATAATAATAATAATAATAATATAAACAGGCCTAATTTAAACAAAGGAAAAAAATATGAAAAAGTGACAGATTCAGCACTTTTGCTCCTCTAGCTAAATGTAGGCTAAATGTATTCAAATATATTTTCAGTGTGATATTAAGACTTTTAAACACAGTTAGGAAATGCTTGAACTAGGCTTGAACTGTTTGCTCAGGTAAAGTTGGGAAATAATCCGCAGAAATCATTCTAATAAAAGTAGCCTAGACCTAATTTATAGCCTATAGCCTATAAATTGCTGCACATCCATTCATAAGCCAAACCTATGATTGTTTTATTCAAACTTTAAATTAATCACGGTCAATTCAATCAATCTCAAGCAAGAACGAATTTTAATAAACATTTATGCCAGTTTATATTCCACTGTATGTCACGCACGCGTGCACGCGCACAGACGCCCAGTGAAACAGTGAAAGTGGCCAACGCGCAAGCGCGAGATTGGTAAACCATGGCGGATTCAGGAAGCGAGGATATAGCGGTGATTGGAAACACAGATCTGACTCCTTCAGAGTCAGAAAACAACTTAAAGAACACGGTAAAGTCCATAGCTGAATGTTTTTGTGCGGCGTGGCCGATAATGTGCTGTTTTGTAGATGTCGCGAGCGCGAGCGCGTGATCAGTGTTTTGCTTTGGCTCGTGAATGGCCATGTCAATATCGCTAAAATATCAGCAGGTTCTGCGAAGACATTACATGAACTACATACATGTTGATGTTTTTTATTACAGTGTTTATGAATTAAAAGAATTAGGAATAAAAAATGCTCATATAAAGCCACATAAGTAGAAAGTTACTTTACTTTATGCTGTCAATGAAGAGCCTTTGCCACGTAGTTTGTAAACACCCAGTATCTCATACACTGTCAGTTCCCATCCTTGTGTCATATGCAAGTCTGTAGATTTTCGATATATCAACAAATAGATCGTGTTTACCGCTCCATACTTAGTTTAATTTCTTTATGGGTTGATACTTGAGACATGGGACAAAATATGTCCAACATCTGCTATTACATCTGCTATTAGTTTTTAATTATAGCTACATTTACACTGAGAAAGTAGACAGAAATTATCACAGCAATGTTATTAACACAAATGTATAATTTAATTTGGTTTTCTTTTTATCAAAACTACGATATTTTCACTCACTACAAAACAACCTGTCAGGATGGCGAAAATCACTTTAAAACTATCTTTTAGTCTCCATTTATTCATTAATTTATTATATAGATTCATAATGCATAATTGTTTGTCACATCATTTTTGTATCTGGTGGTGTTTCATACTATTGTGATAATATATATGTAATAATATGTATGTGAAAATATATGTTCATAATATTGTGAGAAAATGAAAGCAGGAGATTTCACCTGAACTTGTGAATACATTCCTCCTAATACCACTGGCTAACAGTAGTACCCAGTCATGGTTCAGGGCAAGAGATATAAATTAAATACTCTTTGCTTTTTTTTTTTTGGAAATTGGACGAGAACCTATATAATAGATCAGTGACGTTATGTTTACTGGAGAGAAAACTGTTCTCGTCAACCCTTTTCATAAGATCTTCAAGCCAAGGTATAGACATATCATTATCTTCCAAAAAAATGTTCTTGTAGAAATATCTACAAGCACATCCTCAACTATTTTAATATCTAAATCTCAGCCTCAATATCTAAAAGTGCTATGAACCATTTCTTGCATTGAAAGTATCATAAGGATATTGTAGTGTTTTTGAACATTCGGATTCTCTGGACCGCAATTTACAGATGGTTGAAACAGGGACAAGTCTTCTGAAGAAGATGGAGATCAGTGTGGCTGAAGCAGAGAAGAGGACCGGGAAGAATGCCGTCAACATGCAGGAGACTTATACAGTGTATCTTATAGAGACGAGGTAAGACACTTGACTTCGCTTTCACACAGTGCTACAACTCATCATTAAAGGTGAAATGTGTAATTTCACCAGAATTACAGAAGTAATGATTGTTGTTAAACAGTCCCATCCCAAAACCACACATTGGTTGTGCCAGTGTTGCTGTGTGAAATTAATCCTACACAATTTTTTTTTTGTCTGTGTATTTTCTAAATGAATGTTATAGATCTTTTCGTAAACAAGTCATCTGTGCATATTTTTTTTTTCATTTTTACCTCATAATTTTTAAACATAACTTGATCTTTCCATTCTTCTTTCTGATGATGTATGCTCGACTGCAAGTCTCACACCTTTTGTAAGATAATGATGGTCAGAGGTTTGGTTGCAGTCAGTTTACAGCTGGAAGCTTCTAAAACTAATCTTTTTAGCCATTGCATAAGATCAGTTTTGGTTATAATGTGCATTTTTTTTGTGAATGTGATAACCTATTTTAGATAAAGCAGGTTTACACATTGACTTTCTGACTGAACTATGCTCACACTGTACTAACTCAAAACATCATAGATTCACAGCATAACTAGACCAGCTCAGAAACTGTGGAAGCAACAGCAGACTGGTAGAGACCATCGGATTTCCTCTTTTTAAGTCCACTTTATACTTAAATGTTTTCACTAGACCTTTTCTTCCTGTGCCTGGATCTGTCACTTTAAGGTTCTTTCTACATCAAATAAAACAAAACAGAAGTATCCCATTGGACAGGAAGTGACATGCAACAGAAGTGTCACTTTCACCCCCCTGTCACCCCGCCAAGCTTTGCGTTGGAAAGAGGGACGTGTCGTTCTGGAAAGGGTGATGAGTCAGCGCTCCAGGCAGATGTGCTTTGTCTGTGTTTCCAGCAGCGCCAAACACACACACTGGCCAGAGTGCAGTAACATATTATCACATGATTCAAAAACAATACTTAGTGGTCGAACTTATAAAATCACTTTCTGTAACCAAGACATTTTCAAAAGTGTTTTTGGTACCGTCCTGTAACTAGAAAAGCATCCAGGACTAGATTTTTAAATTTTGTTAAGTAAATGATAACGGTGCTTGTGCATGCAAAAAGTTATCTTTAGTTTTTACATTAACATCCAGGGCTCGACATTTACGCTTGTCCGCTTGTCCGGGACAAGTGAATGTTTTGGACGGGCAAGTGAAAGAGAAATTTACTTGCCCAATCGGACAAGTAACTTGAAAAAGTTAATACCAAAAACAATAATAACTGCCTTTATTTATGAAATAGCCTTTGTTACAGGGGTGTGCGATATATATCGTTTGCGATACTTTCGTAATTGTTGTTTTAACGAGTGTATTGCAAGAATCAAACAAAACACCTACAGTGCACGCGTAAAGTCGTCTAGGTTAGACTAGCACACGTGCGAGTGCGTTATTTCACTTCATGATTCAGTATTACAATGCATGAAGAATGATCA